>JAUZST010097884.1:0-18771 GCA_034779995.1 Parotocinclus haroldoi
GGCGACTTGTGGCTTCTTTTTCTTATTCGCTTCTCACGTTCTTTGGTCCGATTAAACGGAATTTTGGTCCAAATAAGAGAATAAAATTACACGTATAGAATAGGATTAATTTCTGTACTTTAGGATTCGGTCCGAATAAGCGGCTGCTCCCAATAACCAGATTCCACTGTATTGCTTCTACATTCTTCTGGAGCTCAGAGCAGGAGGCGGGGTTTGTTGGAAATCGGGTGGGAAGTAAATAACAATACATTTAAAAAAAACGAAGAGGCTTGTCTGTGTTTCGATTCCTCTTAGGGTTTCACTTCTGCAACGCACCGTTTATGCAAAAGATGTAGAGCCTGTATTCATTAAACTCATACATTAAATACAACCCTGATTGGATTTGAAAAGCTAAACTATCAAGCAGAGTTATTTGATAACTCTCTAAAAATCGTCTATGTTTACAGAACGAATATAATAAAACAAAAAAACAAACCAAACGTGAAACCGAAACTGCTGTATTATTAGCGTGAACGTGCTGAAATCCTGAAATGATGCTGCTTTCAGTTCGGTGAGGACACCCCAATCAAATGCTTCGTGAATGTAGCACAGCCCTGGAAATATAAATCAACAGAACTGTGCATAATGTGCAAAAGTCTTAGCCCACCATTAGATGTGTTGTTTTTAGCAACGGTACAAATAAGTATATCGCAATATTAGGCCATAGATGCAGAATGGCAGAGAAAGCAAAAAAAAGGGGAAACCTTAATCTAAAGAACTCTGTTGAAAAAAATCATGGTCATATCCAGAAGATTACCTCAGGAAAGAGGTCAGGGTGTGCTTAGCGAGACGGGTGGTTACACTAAGTACCGACGTTTGGAAAGGTGTAAGTCTCGGCCGTGCCGGGAGGTGGCGCTCTTGTACCGCGTACCGAGCAGTTTGCATAACCCCGTAATCAACACGTAAGGATCGTGCATTGTGTAAGGGTCGTGTTTTCCAAGATGGGACCCTGTCCTTCAAGTCATGCTTTGACCCGTTTTTCCTCACATGCGACGCATAAACAAAACACTTCTAATAAGAGACAATCAGATCTTTCAGACTGGTCTGTGTCTAAGCACGTAAAGGGTGCGTCGGGGGCATCACAGGGTGTGACAAGGTCACCTTCGAGCAGAGATGATACAAGAAAATTTAGTACATCACTCTCACAGCTGCACTTTTGAACCATGAGAGATGTCGCAATCGATTTTGGAGACTATTCTGGTCTTCTTTGAGACCTCACATGACAGCCTTCCCCTTGGAAAATTACACGTATAGAATAGGATTCGTTTCTGTACTTTAGGATTCGGTCCGAATAAGCGGCTGTTCCCATTAACCGGTGGTCCAATTAACCGGATTCGATATATATATGAAAAACTCCTGAAACTTTAGCGACCTCTGCTGGCCAAATTTGTGCAACTGCCTCAGGAAAACCTGAAAAATTTGGATTTGAACATGAATGGTTTTTTTTCTCTAAAATAAACCTTTAAAAGCACTACTGGCTATTCCTCTTGTACTTTTTAGTTGGTACAGATCGATATTAGGGAGTAACTTAGAGGTCACGAGTAATGCAATTGCTTTGTAGGTGCATACTACACTTAGTATGGTTTGTCTGAATTTCCAGTCGACCTGCAGCTCATACTCGTTCTAGTTCTGGCCCTGTAGTGACGTCAGAGTCTCGTCAGTACCTTTGAGTGGATTGGATTCTCCCTCATTAGCAAATCGCTTCAGATCGCTTCAGATCGCTTCAAAACGCCTGCCAAGTGAATACAAGCAATTATCTGGTTACAATAGACTTTCTATTAAGGCGGTGAATCAGATAATCAGATCGCCCATGATTTATTGACCGTGGATAATCTCGTCAGCTTCTGTCTAACACCTATAGAAAGTATGAGCCGCGTTGGTAGTCACTTTCAGTCCTGCGGTCAACAGAGGAAAGCCGAGCCTTGGAATGGCCATATTTTCTAATCGAGACACTTCAGTCCTTTGTATTCAGACCTACAGTATGTAAGCATGGCAGCATATAATCCAGGGTGGAACTATGGCCCGGCAAAAATAGACCTGTCACCTCCCAGAAACCCAGGTACCCACATTCAACCAAGGATTAAGAAGAATGATTAATTTAGCGGATAAGGGTGCATCAGAACCAGCCATGACGGCAAAAGGCTCGTCTTGGGGAGGTTCAAATTCTCTGCAAATGCCCAGGAGCTCTGTTTAAGGGCACCTGCCAAACGCCGCAGATACAGCACCGAGACGCTGATTAAATTGCATGGACCATAACACCTGTTAGCTAATTAATTGGTTTAAATCGATTCTGGCCCAATTCATTGATTTAAACTGGAGCTGGGGCCCTAAGGTGGTGCAGAGGGCTAATATGCTTGTCCATCACAGCAAGCTGAGACTTGTACGGTCAGGATTGAGCTTTTTGGAAGGGTAAAAGCCAAGAAACCAAGGCAAAAAAAAGCTCACAAAGACTGCATTTATGCAGGTTTTGGGGTCCAGTTGTGGACAGAATGTTATACCGTTACACCATCAGACTTTTGCTCGGCTACTGACGTGGTTCGCCTCGCTGCTGTCGTTGTAATCTGGTTAAAGTCTCAAAACCCCTTTACCACCTTTGTAGCCCAGCGTCTGGGATTTCTTACTCAGGCGAAAACAATCCTGCTCTGTCAAACCACTGAATCATTGCGGCCATTTCGCAGCGAGGAGCCACCTGAAAAGTATCGAACTCCCCGCGTCACCCCCATAACGTCTCCTCCTGCCCTCCTGACATCGATCTTACCCGCCGAGGTTACTTAAGGGTCATTCTGATGTATTGGGCCGTTTGGAGAGATTCCGAGCCTCTTACCTTTGGGAACTGGAATGAATCTTTGAGACCAGGAGGCACAAATGTTCCAGGGCTGCCCCCGCCGTGACCTTTTACCGAGCACTCGTCTCAATCGTGTGTCTTCTCCACGAGATTGGTTGACACTCTCCCATTTGTACGCTTTGGGGAGATGTTTGCCCTGAGAGTGCACGACCCACCAAGTTAGCTCAGGGTGAGTACATTCGGAGAAGGGAGGGGGGGGGAGGGGGAGTACATAAGATAACTATGCAAATAAGACGGGAGACGTCGCAACCTCGCAGAATGTGAGCAGCGTGTATGAGGAATCGTGTGGAAATTTGAGAGGAGGCATGGTTTCCCCACATAAAGATAACGCCGAGTGAACAGCTCTGACCTTTACGCGGCGGCTGAAGGTCACATTATGCACTATTGACAGAGAGAATGAGGTTCTGAATGGTGGGCGAAATGTGCAAATCATATGTTAAGTTAGAATCCAATTGCAAGGTGGCACAAAAGAAAAATGCTAAATTTGTCCTTCGCCAGGGCCATCCCGAGAGCTCTTATTCGGCGAGGTTGCAGTCGCACACGGTCGCATGCAAAGGAGGTGGATTTCGGACTTGTCACAGGTGGACATGAGCAGGCCTTGTGTCTTTCCCAAGGGATTTCTTTCAGGATACAACTTCCCGAAACTTACACACACACACACACACACACCACGTTATGCTAACTGTCTAACCAACCCTTAAAGATCTAGGGTTAACACATGGACAGCGGGCTCGGCTGAGTTCGTGTGAGCCAAAGGCCAACAGCCTTAATAAAAAAGAAAAGTGGATTACTGCTGTCATATTAATGGCAGTCTAGGAAGAAAGGCATGCTGGGAAGCTGGTGTACATCGCTGCAAGGCAACTGGAGAGCCAAAGGTCGCAACCTTCGAGACTCACACTTCATCTTCGAGGAAAAAAAGAAAAGAAAATGGATGTGCCATGCTAATAATTGTTTAGTTTAGTTGCTTTAGGACACAATCGTCTAGTGGTTTGTGCTGTCACCTCACAGCTTCAGAGACCGGGTTTACCAGATCAGACCCTAGCAGCTGTCTGTGTGTAGTTTGCATGTTCTCCTCGGGGGTCTTGTCCCACGTTTCCGAGAAATGCGTTAATCCGAAATGCGAAATCAATCAGCCTTTGGTGTCCTGTTCAGGGCTGATTCCTGCCTTGCATCTTGTGCTTCCAATGGATTTAGTGCTCTGGGAAATAGGAATAAATTACATATTTTTTTTCAACCATAATATGCTTTGGCGGAGCAAATATCAGTAACTATGAACATAGCGCCGTTGAAAACGTAGCCTAGTAACAGGTTAGGTTGTATTTCTTTTATGTTTTCACTACAGCGTCAAACCAATGGCAAGCATCCGCCATATCAGGAGTGTCTTCAAGTGAACATGGGATAAATTACTAAGAGAATCTCTCTAGTAATCCCTTATAATCCCTTATCTAAAGCAAAACAAGGTGGCTACTTCATATGCTTCAAAGCATTTCATATTTTCAAAGTTTAATATTATAGATCGCTTTAATCGATTCCTATATTGTTTAAGTTTTGGTGTCTATTGATTATCTGAAGTTTGTGTAAGAAAATATGACTAGATCATAGAAATACCGTTTCAGTATTTGACCGCATTGCACATTCTGTGGAGAGGTTGCTCGCTGCTCTACAGCGCCTCTCTGGTTTCCTTAGGAGACCCGCAGGTCAAATGTAGTACTGCATGATAGCGGCGCAGTAAAGCAGAACAAAGTCGGCCTGACGGGCACGTTATAAACGCATTATCGCACTTATGAACCACACACGGGCAGCCCCCTTTAAATTGTAATTATACTTTCTAAAGCTACACATAGCTGTAAGCTTTAAAAACCGTTGCTTACTTGTATAATGCAACTACTGTAAGTAACAGGCTACAGAGAGATGGGCTTAAGCTAGCTAGCAAAACCGTTAATGGCTTTCACCGAATGTATGTTTATCTAATGATAATTACAATTTAAGCAGGCCTGCTGTATACTTGTGCTGTTCAGGCACTGTCTCAGTGACATAGCTTTTTCCTGGTACACGGTTACGTGTAGTTTCCGTCCACTTCTGATGAGGACGGCGGTATGGTGGATTCTAACTATGTTCAAGAGAATGGTCCGGACCCAACTGGATTTAGCATTCACACCTTTAACGGACACTTTTAAGCCCAATCAGTACTTCGGTCAAGCCAGCCGTTCAACAGCAGCTAATCAAAGGCACTGTTTTTAGTTTAGTGTAGTGCTATTTTAAAAGGCAATTGATTTTCACATCCCTAGAACCCCCCCCTCCAAAAAAAAAAAAAACAGGGGCGTGTGGACATGACTTCCAGCCTGGACTTTTATCTGAACTTGGTCCAGTTCGTTTGGTTCTAGAGCTTGAGCCTTGACACTTGCTCGTGACAGCCGTCACGCCAAACAGGCCATAAAATGCAATTACACACCTCGCTGTGAGTGGTTTCTTAAACGGCAGCTGGGAATCGGGACGAGGTTAGGTTAAACATTGACAAACACACACACACACACAGTTGTCTACTCTCACTGTGGGGAATTTCCATTGTAACTATACAGTATTACTGCAGCCAATTAATGCTGCACCTAATCCTAACCCTAACCCTAACCTTTAGAAAAACGTTGCCGTCGAAAGCTCTGTCCTTGCTGACAAATCGATCTTCACAGTGATGTACAAACTTCACACACACACACACACACGTTTGGGTCCTCACACTATCCATGTGGGGTCTTTCCACAGATATAATGATTACTGTAGGTAATTAATGCTACACCTAAACCTAAATTTGACCTCAGCAGCTTAGAGCAAATCTTTTCCGGTAAAATTTCCCCACAAGACAAGACAAGACGTCTGATTTTTCTGTCCTTCCGGGCACATTCGGTCCTCACAATGTACAGGGGGCTTAAAAATTCACACGACACCCTTTTATTTCAGAGCCCAAACAGGAAAATGATATATCTGAAGATCCCAGAAAGTTCGAGGGGGTGAGGGGGCCTGAGACTTTTGACTCACCCTGCATAAACTTCACACACGCGAGCGCACGCACTCAGTGACCTGGAGTTTTTCGCTCGAGAACCTTTTGCAGTGCAGTAGCTTTTTTTTACTTCACTTTTGATCAGGTTAAATCTCTGTAGTCGCATCCAGCAGCCGGAGCACGCGCATCAAAGCCTGAGAAGGACAAACGGCTGATTGTAGGATTTCCAGACGCTGACCTCGTCTTAAACTGGCAATTCACGCCCTCGTCTCTTTTTCGAAGCCAGAGGAAATAAGGGGTTACGAGCAGTTCAGGCACGATAAGAATCTGAGGATGGAGAAGTTCATGCAGAGGGGAGGTTATTTGGAGATGAAGGAAAGGGAACTCTGAGGATCACTAAAAGGGGGAAGTGCACAGTGTCAGAAAGTCTCGCTCTTGGAACGCTGCTGTTCTTTTCTTTCTTTATTTTTTTTTTTTGGACGTACTAGAAATAAATGTTTGTGATTGGACAGTAAGAGCATAAACACAGCGCACGCACACGCACACGCACACACACACACACACACACCAACTTCACATCTCTCACACGCATGCACACACACACAAACACACACACACCAACCTCACATTAACACACACACACACACAAACACCAACTTCACATCTCACACACACACGCACACACACACGCACACACACACGCACACACACACGCACACGCACACACACACCAACTTCACATCTCACACACACACACACGCACGCACACGCACACGCACACACTGTATATACATATGAACAGAATTCCTAACACTTTTGTAATATTGTGCATTTCAATATTTATTTATGTCAGTGCAAAGAAACACCAGAAGAAAAAAAAACAAAAAAAAAAACCCAAAAAACACAACTGTCACGACGGTATCATACGAAACTGGGTTTCGCCACAAATGCACTTGACGCAACGCCGACGGTACAAAAGAAAAAATAAAATAAAATAAAAGACCTCGATCAGTAACAGAACAGGAAACGGCGCGAATGAACGTCACAGGTCGACTCTCGTTAGCCTGGCCAAAACCGCCGCGGCGGCTACAGACGAGCCTCTTTTTCCACAGTAAGCGTGTTTAAGACTTAACATTTCCCATCGGCAGTACTGATGCTTTGCCTCCCATGCATCTGCATGCAACAGGCAGCAGTGTCGAGATCGCACACAACACGGCTGGATGCAGAACAAAGATTATCGTTAGCACGACATAGAGACATGCAAAAAAAAAAAAAAAAAAAAAAAAAAAAAAAAAAAAAAAAAGAAAAACAGGAAAAAAAAAAAGAGCAGACCATTCTATAGTTTTATATATATATGTATATACACTATTACACTGATATGTACAATAAAAATATTATAACAATACAAAATAGTCATCTTTCATCACTATTTACAGAGATTGATCTGATTGAAGGGGATCTACGTACACGGTTAAATAGTCCGTCCTGATTGGTTGTTCATTCGGTCTAAGGGGTCCAGACAAAAGAATTGCTCTCAAACAATCTCTTATTTCACAGTAGAGCATCAGGAACACGTGCGTTCCTTCTATGATTGACTGTATTTCGTTTACCAGTATCCACGCTTGTGCAAAAGTTTGGGAACCCGCGCTCAAGTTTGAATTTTCGGAACGAAAAGAAGCTCGCACGTCATCGTTTTGCCCCCTTTCGACCCCGTTCGGCGTCTGAGGGGGTCCGGAGCCTATCCTAGAAGTCACCGGGTACTGGTACCGAACGGGGGTGGGAGTGGGAGTTGTTTGGGTGGAGGGGTCGGTCCCCAAAACCGGCGACCACGGAGTGACTTTGATGAACTATTTAAGGGTGCCAAGGATTTTAATTTCCCCCAAACCCGGGCCAGTGCTCTGCTGGGAAACTTTGGGCCCCGTCACTGCCGCCGAGCGTGTGCACCCCTTCGTGGCAACCCTATTTCTGAACGGGGGTTGGATTGGGGGGGGGGGGGGGGCTCGTTGTGCCTTGACACAAACAAGAATTCAGAGACGCTTTGAGCCCACTGGCCTCCCACATTCAATCCACTGGATCTGTGGGACGTTCTGGACAAACGAGTCCAGATTCATAGAGTGACGCAGCTGACGTTTTGCCTTCTTTTCACCTGAGCAACGGTGCCCAAACCTGGCCGGGAATCTGCCTCGCAGTTCGTTACTCGTATCTTTGGGGGGAAGACCAACGTTCAAGGGAAACAAAGCAAGGTGTGAAATGCTACACAAGTCTATAGAAAGTACAAAACAAGGACGGATACAAAAGTGTAAAAAGGTATTCAACAGCTAAAAATACAAGTCGCTTTTATCCATGCCATAAACTCCAAACGCACGCACATATTCATTCCTGTATTTTAAAAAAAAAAACAAACAAACTGGTTACAAATCCTGCGTTAATATCCCAGGGTGGTCCGCTGGTGGCACAGCCGTTCACTCGGAATAGCACGAGGTGTACCTTAACCGCTTTTTCATCCTTTGTAGCGTCTTTGTGGAAAGACTTTTCAGGTGGCGTAGGTGCACCCGGTGACGTTGTGCTTCAGAAAGTAGGGGCCTCGTCGCGGAGAGAGGAAATAAATACAAAATAAATCGAGCAGTAACATTTTTGGAGTCGTGAATAATAAATGAACGAGAATGTTCTTCATTAATGTTTCATAGGTAGCAGAGGGAAAATCTTTAGCTCGAATGGCGCAGGGATGAAACAGGACCCGCTCGCGTCGAGATAAACAAAACCAAGCGGCGTTCGTCGCTCTCATTTCGAAACGGCGACCGGGGACGATGCGTTTCAGTCTCGATGACCGAACTCTTTGGCGGGCTGTCGTTTTTCAAACGGCCCGCCCGTGTGCTCGCTTTCGTCCCCCGTTTTCATTCTCTGCACCTGGACGGGCAAGGCGGTCCTCTCGCGGTACGTCCCGTCGGTCCGCGGGCGCACTCCGACCGCGACGCCGCAGTGCGCCCTGTGTGCGTGGTCCTCCATTTCCTTTCTGAGCTGACCGCTCCTCTGGAGCATGTAGTACAAGATCGGGTTCGACCTGGTCAGAGGCGGAGAATCTGGGCTGGCGTCGCATTTGCCCTCGACGCCGACGGCCCATCTCGGTGGGCTCTCGGCCTCAGTTTTCACGGATTTTGGACTGGCTTGGGGAGAGCCCTTGGAACTTAGGACGCTCTGGTGACGTGGTGGGGACGCGAGCGGTCCGAGGTTGCCAGGCCCCGAGTTAGGAGTCTGTGGAAACCACGGCAGGTTCACAAGTTCGTGATTGTAGCTGGGCTGAGTGAAATTTCCGTTCGCTTTGTAGTTTCCCGCGGGAAGGAACGGACCGGCAATCCCGTGGGGCTGAGTCAGTTCCTTCAGACAGTTGTCCGATAGAAGAAGCTGCTTCAAAACGTTGAAGCCTTGGCTGTCTCTTGCAGGAGCTTTACCCACAGGACTCTTGCTAAAGGATTCATCTTCTTTCGGACTCTGAAGCCTTTTGTTGTGAGCTTCCTGCACCCCACTCTCCACCGGTCTCTGGCACAGCTCGTTACTGAGGTGCTCGGCCAGCTCCAAGCAGAGTTTTCGCTTTTTCGGAAGGGGCACTTGGTAATCCCTTTGTTCCTCTTTCACCGTGCTCGCCATCGGCTCCGGGCGTGGACTCGAATGATAGGTAGTGGTCTTCTGTTTCAAGAGCTGGCTTAGGAGGCCGTACTTAGCCACAGCCTCCGTGGAACACCGCTCTTCCTTAATGGCGTCGTGTGCTTGAGCAAAAGATCCGTGGCTCTCGCTCCTCCGTCTCCGCCGGCGTCCTCCGTCGTCGGAGTTGTCGGAGAGAAGGGGGAAACCTCCCTCTTGTGGCTCTTGCTTGATTCGAATGTTCAGTGAGGGCCCGCTCGAGCCGTCACAGCCAAGGGAATCCCCTGGAGGTTTTTCCTGGGCTAGCGCGCCCACCTCTGTGCTTTTCCTCCCGCTGGATTTGTCTTTGTGGGAGGCGCTGCCCAGGAGCAGCTGCAGTACAGTCCGCCTCTCCAGGAGGTTTTCGATTTGTGTCGACGCCGGGGGTGACCTGTCTCGTCCCAGAGGTGTGAAACTGGCTGGGGGCGGCTCGAATGAAGTGGTTTTGGTCTTATGGACCGGAGCAACGAGTCTGTCTAGAAGAACCCGAGGCCTGTCTGGCTCAGGCTCTGGGTTTTGCCTTTTGCTCGGACGGCTGCAGGCTTGGACAGGGGGCGAGGGTGATGGATTTTGTAAACCGCACTGAGCCAGACTTTGTAAGAGCTTGCTTGCAGTAAAGGAGCTTTCCGCAGGCTTTTCATCCGTTTGTTGTTTAGACTTGCACAGGTCCAGTGGGCTTGACTGAGCAGTCGGGGAAGGGTAGGTGTAAGGAGAAGGGGCCTTGCTTGGATTTCCACCAAAAGAGGACACCGACAAACCACTGTTCGTCCGCTGCTCGAGAGGTTTTTGTGGCCTGCCCTCTTCGGGCGACCCAACTGGATTCAGTGAGCCCCCAGGCACGTTTGCGTCCGGCTGTAAGTATGGACGGTCTCCACTTTTGTTTGCTCTGTCATTATTCCTGCGGTCCAACAACAACTGCATGAGAGTGACCTTATGATGGGATTTTACGTCTGGGCTATGGTCCAACTCCCTCGCTTCGGGGACCTTCAGGCCAAGCGTCTCCGGCTTCCAGTTGTTCAAAAGCGTCTCTGTGAGCTTGTCCACGGGCGAAGCCGGGAAGGGGGGCTCTGACTTTTGGCTGGACAGTCGGCTCCTCATGGAGAGGTCAATAGGGGAGCAGCTGGAGTAGCAGCTCTCTGCGTCACTGCTCTCTTTGGTCAGGCCGTTCTCCTGGTAGGAGTACTCGCTGTCAGACTGACGAGAAGACGCCCGGCTAGGGGGTGCGGTGAAGTCATCTTCCAGGTGCCCGTTCTTTGGGAGAGGCTTCTGAGCGTTGTGGTTGTTGAGAAGGAGCAGGAGCAGGCTGCTGCAGTTCTGCGGAGGCCGGCCGCCGTGCCTGTCGAAGGGACGTTTTTCTTTCGTGGAGTGGCCGGGATGCCACGGGGACACGTTTTGGCCGAAGCCTAGAGAAGGGCTTCTGTTGGAGGAATTTAACGGCGGTGAGGGGTGGCTTCCGTTCAGAGCGTCGAATGGGCTTCGCATATCTGGGGCAACGCCAGGCTCTTTCATGCCGGGCGTTCTTTGATCGCTAGTTTGCTGCGTCGCCATAGCGGCCAGTCTCTCGCTGGCTGATCGGCCACATATTTGTGCTTTTAAGGCCTGCTCTCGTGAATATTGCTGCAGATGGGCTTCACTCGAGAGCAGCAATGCCAGCTGACTGCAGGCAACACTGGGCTTAGGCGAGGGGGCAGGACTGGACCTGCTCTTCACTAAACTGGCCACGGCCTTTAATCGCTCAGCGCAGGAGACCGAGTCGGCCACGGAGCCCTGTAACGAACGGGGCGACTCCGAACATCGGTCCTGGCTGCCGCGACGACTATAAGGCACCGAGCTGTGGCTGTGCTGCTTGTTTTTCCTTAACAAGCCTTTGAGGCGACTCGAGGCTGTACAGTAGCCCTGCAAGGTGTCCCTGTCACTGGGAACGGCTTCACCCTTGTCCTCGTCGAGCCGTTTGTGACTTTGAGCAATGCTCTGGGACATGGCGACCGTCTGCAAGCGCGAGCTGAAGGACTGGAGCAAAGATGCCAGCAGTGTGCTCTCGCCTTGTGCTGAACTATCCAGGCTTGCCTTATGGTGTTCCCCGCCTCGCCCGTTAACCTGCCCCGACGGGCCCGTTTTCTTCTGGGGCTCAATCTCGCTCCAGGCCCCTGAACGCAGCAGCCTGGCCTTTTTAAGATGCTGAGAGGCTCCAGGAGGACTACCTTTGTCCGAGTATTGGGTATTTTCTCTGGTCCCATGGCTCCCTGGCCTCCCTCCGTCATTATCGGCATCCGATCTCCTTCTCGCCGTGGCACCTGGCCCAGACGCAACCGGATGCATTAGTAGACCTTCCAGATACGTTAAAACGGCAGAATCCTGGTGTGTCTCAGGGCCAGTCTCCTCCCCATGAGTCATGTTCAATAGCAGGTGCCCCTTGTGTGGTTGTTGACGACTACTGAAAATGCCTAACCGATTCTTGTGCCATAGACGAAGGGTGCGAATTCCTAAAGAGAAGATCAGATACCTTCTCTCTCCCTTCTCTTTAAAGTCAGTCCACTTTGGAGACCAGAAATTCCATCACGCAAAGATGCCAGATGCTACTCTTTTATCTTGTGACGGACTTCCTAAACCATCAAAGTTATTGGGCGGCAAAAAAAAAAAAAAGCCTTGGGGAAGTCAGTCGGACCCCTCCACTGCCCGGGTGAGGAGTTCCATGTCTCAGAGTGTGTGCGATGTCTGTCAGCAGGCCCCAGAGGATCAGCGTTGTCGTTCAGCTCTTGTGCTCTCAGACAGGGCCATACAGGGACCTGCAGCAGAGGGAGCAAACACAGTATGAGGAGCAGATCTACATGACAGCGCTGTCTGCTGTGAGTCTGTTACACTGTGTTTAGGTGCCTTTTTTTTGTCTTTAGGACTTGCCAAAGTAGGAAGGTTTAAAAAAAAAATCCTAGTATTCCTAATATAAACATAAAAATAACAGCAACAGCAATAGCGACAATTTAATAAACACAGGACTTGCGAGCCTTTACAAATGACCACACATTTTTTAACTCATTCAGCTGGATTCAGCCGTGCTAGTTTTCTGCCATTCAGACATGGCAGATGTCGTTAAGACATCTTTTTTTTCTTTTGGTTTACTCTTCTAATTCCTAAGGTCTCCGGCTCGGTTCGGCAAAAACACAGAGGATCTACCATGTGGATGTGAGCAGTGGGTAGAAACCCCGAGTTCCTGCCTCTGTTTCAGGATCAACTCCAAAAACAGCAGGATGCTCACGGATGATACGAATTATGTCAGCAAAGCCTGCTCTTATGCGCCGTCACGGCCCGCTACGGCGCTCGGCGCCGAACCTCTCGAGAAACCCGTCTCCGCCGGCTCTCGAGCGTGAAGGGCTTCCGAGCGCCGCGACTTCCTGAGGATTATCCTCGCGCGCGCTCTCGAGACACGGCTCGGATGATCCTGCGGACCTCCTCGACAACCTGCAGGATAAAGTCGTTCTGCTGACCTCACACCGGCTTTTGTATCGCCCCCTACAAGTACAAAAGGGTAAGGCACCAGCTCGACATTGAGTGAGGATCACAAGCTCCAGGTCCCAGATCTGGTAACGGTGCAAAAGCTCAAAGCGCTGGTGTAGCACCATTCGAGAAAAGTCAGCAGGAGGAAAGGCTGGACAAAAAGAGGGCAGTGCCCTACCCAGGGCTCGTCTGTGCCCTAGTAATCCCACTGAATACGTCCAGGCACAATTCCCTCCCGCACTCGGGTTAGGAAGTCGGAAGGGCGAGACGTAGGGATGATAATTGTTTTTTTTTTTGTTTGTTTTTTTTTATTTCTGCTCTTAAAATTAGGACACCTTGGTTCCTGCCAGGACTCAACCCTAGAAAGGAGTCAAGACTCCTAGGTGTGGGCTGTAAGGCTTTTCCCGTACCATCCTGTCACAGCTGGCGCTCGGCGGCGACTATCTGGAATGGGTGTGAACAGCACCCACGCCGTGCCAGGGGCGACTGGATGCAACGGGACATGGTCGCTCTACTCTACTCCCACGCGCTGTGTCAGGCTCCGACGAGCTCTGTAGACCCTCTGGCGGAAGATTGAAACCCACACTCGAGACGCGCTGGTCTTTCGGGGCGCCCAGCAGGGCGGAACGGTTTCGAATTAAAACACCGAGCGCGCGGCTCGAGTACATCCTGACAAATCGCGTGTTAGCGCCAACGCGTTCAGCCTAGGAGGTGTGAAAGCCCCTTCAAACCGAGGCTGCCCGTCATCGCTCCCTAACTCTGCCTGGCAGAAGCTTGGCGAGGCTGGCAGGTGTAAAAGAGATGGGATGAGAGGGACCTGGTGCACCTGTCAGCCCGAGGCTGCACAGCGCCGCAACATCAGAGCTCACGCCCTGTCAAATAACACGGCGCGGACGGTGTGTTGTGCGCTTGGAGACCCTGGATTTTGAACCCTGTCAGCTCGGGCTCCACAAACAGCCCTCACTTCACTACTGTCAGAGCGACAGCCACAAAGGTTAATTAATACAGAACGCTCCTCCCTTCCCCGAGGGCTGCTCAGTTGCCAGGGTCTGTCTTATCCTTCAAGGCGCCGTCTCACCGAGCTGGGACCGCGAGCTCGCGAGACGGAGGCTTGATCGTGACCCGCGGGCACTGCGACAGAGCCACTTTGATCCCCACCCGAGAAAAAGCAGCCTTTGCGAAAGCCAGCAGGACTTTCTTTTGATACCATTACCCGTTTAAATCTCATGCAAACGATACGGGATTGCAAAAGGTTAGTCGGCAAGTTCGAGGCTCGAAAACAACGAGGGCGGCACAGAGGAAGCCGAATTCGTGAATCTATCGAGGGCGCGACTGGACCAGCAGTCTCGTCTGAGCCACAGACCCAAATTTGACAGCAAGGAAAAGACGCCCAGCTTGAACGGGGCCGTATGACGTCTCTCGCTAATCTTAAAGGGCAGGATTAGGGCTGCTTCCCCGCCACTGGTTTTATCTCCGTCTACAGTAAGGTCGAAGGCCAATAAACACGCTCGGATTATTTTATCCAGGTTAGCTGGGTATTTGGAGGGGGACCAAACGGGCCAGAACGAGACGGATTACAGAAAGGAAATGCTTTTTAAGAGCAAATTCAGCCGGTTCAAATCACAAAAGAGCAGGCCGAAAGATAAAGAAGATCGACGTCGCGTGAACGTCCGTTGCAGCAGGGCGGGCGCAAATCGGCGCAACACCTGATCTTACGGTCTGCATCCAAAAAAAAAAAAAAAAAAAAGGCTCAACCACCCGTCTGATCATGAAGGCGAGCGTATCTCCCTCTCCGTCTCCTCGTCTCTCTGTCTCCGGCTGACTTACCAGCCTCCAAGTAATTATCCTTTATCTCTGACAATGTCAACCAATAACACCCGACAGCATTTTGAGAAAGCGGGCGCGGCCGCTGCTTTATTATCGCAGGGTGGCGTTCCTCACTTGCGGAGACTCCCGAGAACAGGAAGGTCGGAGCGTTATCAGTGGCGAAGAGGCAATTTCCGGGCGGGCGTAACGGACGGCGCTGCCATGGCTGGACCTGACGCAAATGTCTCTGCTGTTCAAAAACGAAATGCAACACCCGCTCACGCCCCTAAAATAAAAAAAAATATATATATATATATTACCGTCGTCGAATCTGGCAGTCCCTTTCAGGTATTTAAAACCAAATGATTCATGCTGGGCGATCGGTGATGGACGCCAAGGTCAATTGTGAGGCTCCGGCGTCGATGCAACAGCTGGGGCCCACACGATGCTCGGAGCGTTAATAAAAAGTGACAGTGCGGCCCCGGCTGCGTACATCCCCAATATCGGACGCGGTTCTGGCACCGGCGCCGGAAGGTGAGTCAAGGGTAAAGGAGTCTGAAGGAGACGCCCAAGGCTAAACGCTTTCAGATCACGTTAACGGAGGTAACTTCTCACTAACTGGGGCTCCCTCGCTGTGAAATTCGCCAATTTAATCCAGCTCGGGTATATTTAATAAAAACGGCAGGCCGGCTACCTGGCCGGATTCGAAAGAAACGGCGATGCGCGGGACAGTTCAGGTTTTTAAGTGCGATGTTCTTTAACACTGTTGATTCGGAGGATGCCTCAGTATCGTCAGGGGACCGACTGCTCACGTTGTGTGTGTGTGTATATATATATTAAAAAACCGTACACCTGTACAGACAGGCCGATAAATGCTGATTCCGTGGAACATTCTGTGGATTTGGGGTCGGTGTGTCATTACCAAGAAAGCAGGCACTGCCCCCTATCGCAGCAGGAGGGCGGGCCGGTGAGTTGTCCTTTTGCCTGAAGAGAAAATATACCCTGCTACGCCCCTTTATATTAGAAAAAAAAAAAGGTTGTGTTGATAACAGCAGCTTTAAATGGAGCTCTCGGTAGGTCTTATTGGATTAGTAATGCCATAATTTGGGTTGGTTTGAGAAAGAAAAGAGGGGCAACCCTTGGCCATCCCTTGGTTTTCGAAGTCGATTGCGCCAAGGGTGACGCCCTGTCACTTTCCGCCAACACGGGGCAAAAAATCTAAACGTTTCAGAGCCGTCCGAACGCCTGCCGTTTCCGCCGAGGGTTTCTAATCTCACGTACAAAAGAGGAATTGATTAAAACCCTGCTCGTTATTGTTCAGCGGTGATTCGGTTGGGCGATTAGAGGTGAGTTCTGTCCAAAAAAGCCATCGTAGAAATGAAATTGGACAATAGCAACGCAATAAATCCACGTCAGTCTCAGCCTTCAGATTAAATATTCATTTCACAAGGTGCTCTTAAGGGACGGATACGTACGAGATGATGAATAGCTTCCAAACTTTTATCCAAAGAGACAGAGGAAAGTCAAGGCTGATCGCCGGGGTTGTGTACGCCTGCCTGCAGGACGACGTAAGGCGGGGGGAAAAAAAAAATGTTGCTGATACGACTCGATGTTTGATTTATAGCGTAACGGATGAATTGTGGCCAAGCTCCGAACGCTTCTCAGAACACGTCCCGGGAGACGGAACGAGAGTTTGCGGTTCGAATGGCAGGACCGGTTTCCATTAGCAGCGGCAAGACGGATGTCGAGTCCCAACTTGCTCTCGCGGTTACATACGAGGAGTGCTAATCAATTAAGTGCACTTAACCTATTAAAAGACAACGTGTACGTACGTAACCCCCTGATGCCAACCCCGGGTAGCGCCGAGCCAGCTGGCAAGCCTGGGTTGAGCGGCTGCCAAAGAAACGCCAGGCCACCGAAATGGGATTGCTCCCATTCTACATTAGCTCCCGCTAAAGTAAATCGCCACACGTACGCGGTTGATGTGTTCGGGGACTTTTCTCGACAGGTTACTCGTGTACCTGCCAGGAGACAATAAAATGACTGGTAAGATCTGGCCAACGTCCGGTGGTCATGCGGCTCAGGATGAGGGCCGGTGCCAAAATCTACACCCAAACCTCCCCAAGCCGGACCGTTTCTCTTTGACTGGACTCGCACGTTTGCGAACAAAGCAAACCGCCTTTTCAGGTCTGCCGCCGACACCGGTGCCGATCGATTCGCTATGCTGACAAAGCTGCTAAAGTCACACACACACACACACACATCCCCCCCTTCACCCTCACCCCCCGCCCCCCGCCCCATCCCCGAGCCGAGGTCTTGACACGGTTCGATCTGGGACGTTACTAAAGCAGGGCAGATCAAGGCCACGTCTACCAGGTCATGGGATTAGGAGGTCTCGTCTTGCAGCTCAGACAATGGAAAATCTACAGCGCACAATAAGGTCTCGCAAACCGTTGGCGCGCGGGCAGAGAGACGCCCGCAGAACGTCTACACCGTGGCACGCTGCTAAAGGCGAGTCGCCGAAATCTTCCGGCAGAAGCAACATCAATCAGCCTGCACCTCTACACCGACACCCGACGAGTCCATCTGTTTCCCCAACTCATCAGTTCTGCATTCTGCTTCGGCAGTAGAAGGGACAGAACCTCGGGTGTAACAGCGGCGGCGGCGGCGGCGGCGATCATCAGGCATGCGGCGCACGCACCAGAGGCAAGAGATTGGGGAGACGATCTGGATCCTGACAGTTCCGTCTGTCACACGCAGAAGCACCGCACATCTGTGAGCTCGGAAATTGGTGTCACTTGGGGGGGAAAAAATGGAGTGGAGGCAACGGAAAAAGAGGATGCGCGATTTTTTTCTTTATCCTGACACGCCGGTCCCTTTGATCTGTACTCTGATAGAGAGTCGGTTTGTACATAAAAAAAAAAACAACAACAACAACAAAACAAAAACCCAGCTTTGATGTGTTCGGTGCCGTTGCTACCCTCCCACAGCCATGCCCCAGAAAACGTTTCACACACACGTACGTGCAACACGACTAACAAGCGCAAACGAAGGGGTACTACTTCCACTAGGACAGGAACATGCGCGTAGGAACGCAGCTTTTGACCGATGAGCAGCAGAAAGTCATGAGGACCAAAACGAAAAATCTCTAAAACACGTCACCCGAGTCAGGACAGCGTCTAGTCCAAACCCACACACACACACACACACACACACACACACACACACACACGGCATCTTCTTCTGCGTCGCCGTCTTTCATGCTCCGTCGACATGAATCTTCGATGTTCAAACGGAGCGCCGGGGTCAGAACCCGTACTGACATGGCTTCGCCCTCTCTCAGCGATACGGAGGGCGGAGACGAGCAAGAGTCAACGGCACCTTTTGCAGCAGCGAGGACATTTCATTATGTACATAACGAGCGCCGTTAATCGCTCCTAACAAGAGGACACGACCTCACCTTGGCGGTCTAGGACGCAGTCGGTGGGGGTGGGGGAGGGGAGGGGAGGAGGAGACGGCAAGAGGGCCGAGCGAACTGCCGGAGAGGGCGAAGAGCGAGAGAAAGCGGGAGGCGGGAACTTAAGACGTCACCGCACTCGGGGAAACTGCCATCTTCCGCTCTCGCTCTTCATGCTGAGGCGCGACGGCGGGCGGCCGGCCGGCAGCGCAAGCAGGACAAGCACACGGAACGAACGCCAAAGAGGCGGAGGAAAGAGCGAGGGCCCCTAACGACAGCGCCGCCCTTGACACGCCGACATCAGTCCGCTGTCGGGTGACACTTTGTCACCTGCCACCTGCCGCAGAACCTCCACCTTCTCACGACCCCATCCTCTGCTGACCTCGCCCATCCTGGAGCGCCCCCCCCCTCCCCCCCAA
Source organism: Parotocinclus haroldoi (assembly GCA_034779995.1). Lineage (NCBI taxonomy): Eukaryota > Metazoa > Chordata > Actinopteri > Siluriformes > Loricariidae > Parotocinclus > Parotocinclus haroldoi. The sequence goes on from JAUZST010097884.1 coordinate 18,732, forward strand.
CACACACACGAACACACACACACACACACACACACAATCA
>JAUZST010097895.1:0-18771 GCA_034779995.1 Parotocinclus haroldoi
AGCAAGGGCATAGGGGGAGTGCTCACAACGTTTTTGAATTGCACGCCGTGTGAAGGCGGACTCAGGAAGGCGAAAACCAGTAGAAGTTTGAAATCTGTTGTGAAGTCTGTTATGAACACGGTGTTATGTCGGTTCCTATGCAAAACACTACTGGGAAACGTGAAATAACACTGGGTTTTTGTCTATTTAAGCATACCTAGTCGCTTTGGAGGTCTATTTAACACTAATAGAACCGGTAATCTAGAACCTGAGCTTCCTGATTGTAGAATTTGTCTCGAAAATAGGATCCTTCGCAAATTCTACGTCTTTCACACGGTTAACCTCTAATTTCAGTGTAAACAACTTCAACTCATCTGTAACAGTTTCAACAAACACGGACCTTATTTCTAAACTGTTAAGGTAGAAGCGATAATAAGGTGACAAAAAGGAGCAGCATACACAAGCATAGGTTTCAATTCAACTACTCACAACGCCCAACCTAAGGCGTCATGTTAAATAAAACAGGAGAATGTAACAGAAATACCGCCAAAATCTGGTCTTTAATGCACCACGTATTGTAACATGAATCTGAATATATATTTACTATGAGTATATTTCAATTTTCTATTCTATTCAAGCCAGCAATGTCTTACATGAGTACAGCTAGCATGTTCGGTGTACCTCACTGGAAAAAGTGTAAAAAGTGTTCGAACTAGTGTGATAGAAAAATCACAAAATGGATTCCCCGACTTGTGATATTGTAAAGGCGTGCCAGAAAAACCAAGCTTAAAGACACACACCACTGCAAAATGATTTAAATTGATTGAAAAAATAATGCTACTAATAACAATTTTGGCCAAGTCTAAGAGCTAGGAGAAGACAAAATACCCTCAATAAGACGAAATCACAAGGATGCTGTGAGAAGGAATGACCTAGGGTAGCAGGGATGTGTGCTGGCGTTTTATTGGAGTATTAAGGCTGTTTACATCGGTAGTCCACAATGTCTGGTTTGCAGGCTCAACTGGAAAACCAATCTGTGTCTCGTTGCACTACCATTAGTCTTTTAATAAAAAAAAGGAACCACCACAGGACCACCGACTAGCTATCCTACGAATACTGGAAATTATCAGAACAGCACTGACACTGGATTGCTACCATTTAGTTGGCTGATTCGATATTTACTTTAATACGCGGTCGAAAAATACAGTTTTACTAAAGTCAAGTCAGATTTATTTATACAGCGCTTTTAACAAAGAACATTGTCACGAAGCGGCTTTACACAAATCGAGATTAGCAAAGCAAAAAAAAAAATCCCTTTTGAACAAGACAGTGAAATTAAAAACATTCCTTAGACTCAGAAAGTCAAGAAGAAACCCTAAGACCCATCCTCAATCACAAAATTTACATTTACAGTATTTAGCAGGCGACCTTATCCAGAGCGACTTACAAAAGTGCTCTAAGACATCCGTAACATCATTCATTCTTAATAACCAGGAATCTAAACAAGAAACAAGAGTTAGTTGTCATGTAAATATAGTAATCAAAAGCCTGATTAAATAAACATGTTCTAATCTAGACTTAAACATTGAGTCTGTGGCCAAGTCCCAAACAGAAGCAGGAGGCTTATTCCAAAGGAGCTTTATAATAAATTGCTCTTCCACCTGCTGGGATCTTTGTTGTTGTTTTTTATTATAGGAACCACACGTGCTTAAGCTTATACATAAAATAATGAATAGCATGTACATCAAAACTGAGGTAAAATAAGTACAAATATCAAATAGCAAAATTGTGTCATTCTTATGCATTCATGTATATTGGTCACTTTTATAATGTTATAATTGTTTTCTAGTTGAGGCCTTTATTGCTGCAGTACTTGACTTCTTACCACACGATGACAGTATTTCAATAGCATAAAGATTTTCAGACTAGGTTTCATATACCGTGCAGCACATTAGTAATGACGGTGACGATTCATTTCATAAGCGATATTAACAGCATTGGTTAGTTTGGCATTCCTTTAGAAATGTAGAATTTTCATTTCAAAGAAAGGTTGAACAAAATGTTTCTGTGCGCTGTCATTTATAACTATTAGAAAGAAAATTGGAATTGGACAAAATGCTAGCATGAAACTGCTAATTCATTTAGGTTAATAGGTTAATTCATTTATTATATAAATATAATATTATTTCAATTTGTTCCCGCAAGAAGAGACCTTATCAGATCTTACCAGCAAGCCACTGGAACAGGAAAACAGTAATGAATCGGGGAGGTTTTTTTCAAAGAGAAAAAAAACCCCAACCAACATCCAGGCCGTCATTTCAAGATAATCAGGTGTAATTTTAACCCAGATCTTCTGCAAGTCTGCCCAGAGGTGTGACTGAAACGTAGGGGGTTTTCTCCGACCTTATGGTGAAGCTCCAGATCCAGATCCAGTGTCTGTTCATTTCAGTCTCTCACTGGTTTATTATTATACGGTAAAAAAACGTATCTCTCATCCCTCTTTGTACAGACATGGCACAATCACATTGTGTAGATAATCACACTCCCTGTTCATTGTAGTACTGCATTTTATAGTTTAATAGAAATGCATTAATGAAATGTTCAGATTTCATTCAGATTTCAACCAACAAAATACAAACTGGGGCTCGGTGGGGCGGCACCGCTGCCTCACAGCAAGAAGGTTCCAGGTTCAGTCCCAAGGTAGAGCGGCCCGGGTCCTCTCACAGGCCAAAGGCATGCGTGCTAGGTTAATTGCTGTCTATAAAGTGGCCCTTAGTGCCCTACGACTTATTGGCACCTAGTCTAGGGTTGTTCCTGCCCTTGCGCCCAGAGTTGCTAGGTGGACACCAGCTGGCCCGCGACCCAAACTCCACACCAACACCCTACCAATTACATTAAACTTTATATACACCTATACATACATACACACAGCCGCCAGTGACCGAAAGTATTGGGACACCAACCCACACGGCCAAAAGTATTGAGACACAAGAAAATGTTCTCGTAGTTTCTGCTGGACATCTAGTTTACAACGGGCGTATTCTGTTTAAAAAGACAGCCACAGAAGACCTGTGAGGTCTCGGAACTGTTCTATCTTTATTTTTGTGCAGTTGTACATCCTTGTTATCCTGGTTCTATCCAGTGTCTCAAGATAATACAGTGTTTTGATTTACTTACCCACTTTCCCACACCTGCTTAATCCAGTTCTGGTTTGAGGGCCGTAAACGGACCAAACATGCCATCTCCTCACAGACATCAGCCCATTTCAAGCAAGGTTCTCAAACTGAATATTTGAAGCCCAGTGAGAATATTTGAACAAAAAGTAATTGGAAAAACCTAACTTTTCATTTTCCGTTCACATTTTCCACACGTAAAAGGTTTTCATACCGCTGATTTCTTACAGTTCTGTCACACACTCGGACTGGCTTCACTTTGTTTGGCATGTTTAAGTTCTGAGTTGCTTTGTTTTCCAGCCTAAGGCTCTGACATAACCTTGACAATTTTGTTTGAGCGTGCGCCATATGAAAGACGATACAGCGCTTTGCGAAGAACGACCATTGTATTTCTGCCTCGCTTTTGTTGGACTGCTGGATTTCTTATGCTCATCGTTATCCTTTCCATTGCCTCATTTACTTATCTTATTTCGGACAAATCTGCCGTTTTAGTCAATTTAAACACAATTACTGGCAAATACACCGCTCGCAAAAAAAAAAAAAGACGTTGGCTAGTTTTGTGAGCAGTGTAAATAACCTCATTGCATTGTCATTAAATCTAAGCACTAATCCATTTGTTTAATTATGGCGATGGTAATCCTCTATTTTACACAGTTAACATAACGTGGCATTTTGAAACGCCGACACCATAAAGTACAGAATCACAGAAGGCGAAGGAGATGTCATATCAACATGTTTATTCTTTTTATAAACAAGACGGGGAGTTTTTCAAAATGTGGGTAAATATTTTATTTTTTTTTATTTTTAAAATCATCTTTCCCCATCTGTCATTTCCTTGAGTGTGCCCATGGGCAGAACAATGGGGGTCACAGCAAATGGTGTGTACTGACTGTCTGGCCTTTGGAAGCCTTTAAACTGACCCAATACAGAGCAGTGATGCGGTCAGTAACAAGTACCTAAAACAAGCCACACGCCCCCCTTTGTGTGCGCGCGCGTGTGTGCGTGTGTGTGCGCGCATGTAGGTACGTAGGACGGTCCTAAACGTGCTCTGCTTAAAAAAAAAATGTCTGAATATTGCACTCCCCAGAGATTCAGCAAACAAAAGTGAAACACGGCTCTTACAAGGGGATAAAAAGTGCCCCACCCGAATGTTTTTTAAAACAAATTACAAGTTGCAATTTTACTAAAACGAGGCTCTGTTAACTTTCCAACTCTGTCCAACGTTCAACTCAGCTTTATTATAACCAACAGAATTACACGTCGTCTTTTCATCAGGGTTCCAATAATTCATCTTAGAGTAATAGTGAATGAAAAGCTATCCCATGATCAGACACAGGGAAATCATGAGGGACTCGACTCGTGTGTGTGTGTGTGTGTGTGTGTGTGTGTGTGTGTGTGTTAGCCGTGACTGGTCCATTGGTGACCAGGAGGCAGCCGTATCCATGTGCTTTAACACATATCATTCATACAGCTGGTGAATGCACACACTGGGTTTCATTAGTTACATCCCTGTGATCGATTAGCCAAGGCTCAATTTATATTATTATCCCATTAATTACCCACAGCTTGCACTTTCTCCCCCAGGTGTGTTTTCCACTAGTTGTGTATTGCTGGCACATTACTGGATGCAGCAGTTGGGACCGTTGGTATCCTTGAACCGCAGACGCATCTTGGGTCTGTATTTTTCGAGGTAAAGAAGCTGTTTGGAGTTGAAGGCTCCACGTCTCTTCCTGAAAACACCAACGCACAGTGTCAGAGGTCAAGCTAAGGGAGGAGTGGTACTACTCGAACATTGACCCGTTTGTGCACGGCGATTACGTACTGACGTATAAACTGCACCGCGTCCTCGTACTTCATCCCAGTCTCGATTAAGGCCAAGGCCACCAGTACAGGTGCACTATGGGGAAAGGAAAAGTAAAGTAAAACAAACAGCAGTTCTCAGCGTTTCACCACATTAACACCGAAGCAATTGAATACATACATACGTACGTACGCACACGCACACACACTTCTCTACAAAGACAAGATATTTAAATGTTCAAACGGATAAACTTTTATGAAAGACGACAGCCACTATAATCACTACAGAAAACAGAATGGTCCTCCACCCCGAATCCCCCCCCCCCCTCCCCATGTTCTTATGAAAGGAGAAGACGTAAAACGCAAGTGTGAGTTACACACTTAACTCACCGACCCAACCCGGCCACACAGTGCACGGCAATGCAACATCCTGGCTCATCACGAAACTTGGTCTTCACCAGGTTTAACCAAGCATCCACAATCTCGTTTGGGGGCGTATCACCATCATCGAAGGGCCAGTCCTGTGTGAGCAAAACAATTTTAACTGCTTTTTAATAGGCACTACAACAGCAAGTCCTGACAACCCCTACGCTGGACTGGCACACAGATGTCGATGGTGAACATGCCCATCCAGTGAATTCCAGGATAAACATGAGCGCTCGCTGCAACCCTGACCATAGTAAGCAAGGTTAAACTACAGGTGAGCCTCCAAATAAATTCATAAGCAATATTTAAAAACCTTAACTAATAGTAAGTCAGCCAGGGGGCTCTATAGTCAGATGCAAAATCTCTACAGGGATGTGTTCGGGTGTGCCATGGTCAGCACGGAGAACATTTAGTTCTCATAAACTAGTCTTGGCCACTTCCCAACACAGAGCTGCCAACCTCCCGCCAGCACAAAAGGTGCAAGCCAACGGAGAAAACGCACGAGAAACACAGTGAAACAAAGAGATGATAGTCTACGAAGATTTACTGATAAGCCTAAAAAAATAAAAAAGAGCTCAATGAGGAGGGACGGTGAGGGTAGAAGTGGAAAGGGAGATTGCAGAAAGTTGCAGTAGTGAAAACAAAAAATGGAAAGGGGGGGGAAAAAAAAAAAAAGAGGAAGGCCTCTGTGGCAGGAGGTATCAGGTTCACTGACACGAATTACAAATCTAATTCCAGTTTGAGAGGAATGCGATCTGGCAAATTAATTGTAGAAACATGGCTTAAGCAGACTAATCAATTACCACAAAAAAAAAAGAGTTAGGAGAACGAGACAAGTTGTCTGGCAGCCTGCTGACTCGTTGTCAAAGCTGCAACACTCCCGCTGACCTCAATACTCTTCAGGCCCACTGCCAGCAAAAATGGGGGTTTCCTGTCTCTCTCTGGCCCTCGCGCTCCCTCTCTCGAAGTCTAGAAGTGATTACACACACTTCTCGAAACCAAGCGAGTGAGGAACGAGTGCACTCAGGTGGTTTTGGTTTGCGACTAAGCAGACAACTTAATCCTGGTATCATATTCTATGCTTATTCTTTTTTAACCTACTTAAAACAGGGATTACCTGTTCCATTCACTTGGAGCACATTCCTTTCGCTCTAATTCCTAGACGATCTTTCCAGGATCACGATCAAACAGCATTTCTAGGAAAAGGGGGAGTAGCCCTGCGATGATCGAGGCCGATTTTTTTGTGGGATACAACCAAAGGGAGATAAGAGATGTACTCATTGTAAAGGCTGCAGTCTTCTCTTAAAGGCCAAGTTTTACATTAACCAAAATTCCTAAATAGTTTCCGTTCCATGAAATCTTGGTGCAGAAACGGGAAGGATCTTGGGCTTTACAATGTAAACTTCGTATTAAGCCTGTTGGTGTGTTTAATTATATAGCTTAGAAACATGTTTATACTATGTTAAATAAATTGAATGAATGTTAAAGGACAAAAAAAAAAGAAGAAGATATACCGACTTTTAACTTTACATGTAGCCGCTGTTTATTAAGTACAGTCTTTTTCAAAAGGCAAAGATAAGTGTAGTATTTAAGTCTGGCAGATAAATCAAAAAAGAGGTAGTGGGCGCATGTAAAAATGCTATGAAAAGCCCATAAAAAAATAGCACGTATTGCAAGATCGTATCAGTTGCAAGTCGCTCTGGATAAGGCCGTCTGCTAAGTGCTGTAACGTGCAAATATCAACATATCAATGCTCCATCCAAACAAATGAATAAACAATGACGGTCACTTTGCTAGTGAGTCCGTTATCTAATTCTTCAGCTTTTTTGTTTGAAATGAGCATATCTTCCCTTTGTCCTGACATAAGCAGGTCTGTGTTCTGAAATCATTTCCTTAAACAGTCCAAAGACGGTTTAAAAAAAAAAAAAAAAAAAAAAAAAAGTGGCCCTTCGTGTGCGTTTTCCCTGCCCTTGCGCCCAGAGTTGCAGGGTGGGCACCGGCTGGTCCGCGACCCCATGTGGATTAAGCAGAAGATAATGGATGGATGGATGGATGGATGGATGGATGGATGGATGGATGGCAGTGGCCTCACTCAGGAGGTCACTGTTGCTTGACACACCGGAAAAAAAATGATCATGAACGGTTTGAGGAACACAAAAAGAGCTGAAGGACCAAATTCTTCCAGCTTCAAATTTCCCTGACCTCAGGTCCATCTGAAAGAGGTCCCATTTTGTAAACTTGTAGGACTAGGAGCTACTGTTAATATCTTGGTGCCAGATATAGTAGGACACTTTCAGAGAATTAGTCAAATCCATAGCTTGATAGGCTAGAGCATTGGCAGGAGCACAATGGGACCTACAGAGTAGCAGGCCAGTGGTTTTAATGTTGTCTGATCAGAGAAAAAAAAAAAAAAAAGGCCGTTATTTTTATCTTTCGTTTTGTTTATCATCAGTTGTTATTATCCAAGTTTTAAGCATGTGGTGGCTCGGTTATACTTTCAGATTTTGTGACAGTCAGCAGAACTGGAAATACAGCATGGGGAAACATTTACAGCATTTAGGAGATGCCCTTATCCAGAGCAACTTACAACTGATTTACAATCCAAACAATTGTGGGTTAAGTGCAAACAGTGGATTTGAACCCTGTACCTTCTGGTACACCTACTGGTATCGTAATCACTAGGCCACCACTGTGCACCCCAACACGGCCATGACTAAAACACGGAATCAAGAAAACGGGGGAAAGACCCCCAGTTCCTAAAGCCAAAAACAGGTTGGATATTAGAGTTATAAGATCGAAGTATGGATACTAGGTATTAGACAGCGATCAACACAGCATTTAGGGAATATTTAAGCCTCAGTAACATTTTTGTTTTCTTCTACTGTGACACACACACACACACAGAAGTGTGAAAATGCCTATAACAGCACGCCTAGATCAGAGGCTTTCGAAAACAGGAACGTTACTTTGGATGTACGCAGCAGGTCTTCTTGTTCTCCATCCGCACAGAAACTTCCCTCAAGGCCTCACTGTAAAAGCTAAATGTGTGTTACTACATTCTATGCATTCCTAGATCCTACACTCATTCATGTACAGACCTGTGTACTGGACAGAAACATACCAACACTTACTTATGAAAAGGACTGCACCCTAGCTGGAGAGTCTGCAGGCAGAATAAGGGATTTAGAAACGGTTTACGAGGATGACCTGAAAAGCGGCAAAAGCCAAAGGCATGAACTAAAGGGATCAAACGATAGGAGACGAAGAACAATTGCAAGAAAAAGGGACAAGCCATTAAATGTGCGACCAAAGCGAAAAAAAGACAAGCGGAATAAAAATGGGATAGTGTGGCATGAATGACTTTACAGTGATAAGTAGCGTCTACTTAAACACTGCTGAAAATTAAGTTCCCCTTTATAGCAATGGTATCCCCCATTATAACAGTATAGCATGGAAAAGCCTGCAAAAAATGTCCAGTCTCAAAGATATTTTTGCCACCAACAAACTAGAACTTGCACAAAGGCTGGGGATCTTGGATGATTACATTTTTGCAAGAACAGTAGTTTGCTTTTGAGATTATTTCAAATCAGTAAATGGAAAAAAAAAGCAGTGTACGTTCCCTGGGATTCCTACGTTATTTCAGTGCTTGAACGTTACATATTTATCATTTTATTTACACTCTGGAACGCAGGGAAGTTGCATAGAACATAAACAAACGGTGAGCAAACACAAAACAGTTAATAGCTCAGATATATTCCTACTGATTTTGTAATAAAAGAAACGAAATAAGCTGAAGCGTTTCCATTATTTAGACAGACACCTGCACGTCTATACCTACTGAACTGTAAAAATCACCTTCACCTGTGCCATCCAGATACACACAGGATTTGGGAAAGAGCGAAACAGAGGGGGTTTGCACCTGCTGGTGGTCGAAAATGTTCTCGTCCCTACTTTCATGAGCAAAGGGCAAATACTTGCGTTAAGATTAAAGACGGTTGATTTGATCGGAAAATCGAGACGAGAAAAAACTGATTCAAGACGGCGATTCCGATCACCTTACACCAAAAAAAAAAATAATCCAATCAATCCAACGAGGCTTTACATCACAGCTTACAGGATCTTCTGCCAACTGCTTGGTACCAGACAACACAGGACACGTTCTGACGTCTCACGGAGCCCATGCGTTGACTGGTCAGAGAATTGGTAGGTTTAATTATGATCAGCAGTTATAGGTAGAAAGGAGAGTCGTTTGGCCAGAGACTAAACATGCGAGGTGTTCTGAAACGAACAATTGCAGAGAAGGTGACAGCACAGTGGGATGCTTCTGATGTGTACTCTTTGTACTATTTGTAATCAAATGGAGGAAGTACATTTAAAGAAGACAATTTACAAGCGAAAGAGGAACTGCTTCTGCAGAAAAAAAAAAAAAAAAAAAGTTTTTAAATCGTGATCTTCGATTGTAAATGGGGCTGTGCAACACTGAAATAAAACAATATCCTGACATTTTCCGGGTCTTTATAAACAACAATGATTAGACAACATTGGGTCAAAGGTATTTAAGAGTTGGTTGAACCCATCTCTCTCTTCACCGCGTCTTTCACAATGCAATTTGGTTGATAGCGCTTAGGTCTTGCCACCTGCCGCCCTTTCTAGCTGCATGGCACCGTTTCTCAGAATGTTTTAACTAAGGATTGCCGAGTGCGTGTTTATGCTGATACGCTGGGCCGTTGTGGACAGCCGGTTCCTGAAGTTTGCCATAATCTTTACACTCTGCACGGTGGTTGGTTCGCAGCTGGTGAAGTTACTGAGAAGTCTTGAGCAGCGCCCGACTTGGAACAGTCAGTCATCTTTTAAACAACGTCAGTATTTTCAAAACCACGTCCATGCAAGTTAGGACTAAACCTTACGACGAAGACAGCCAGGCTGGTTGTGTCAGTATTTGGTGCCCTGAAGCTGTTTGTTCACACGTTGTTAACTCGGTCATGCATGCTGATCGAGCTCGGGTTCAGCCTAAAAAAAGTCTAGCTGGCTCCCCGGCTGCATGGCGAAGTGAATATGTGCAACGTTATGGTGTTTTGTTTTTTTTTTCAAAACGATTTTAAAGGATTTCTACGAGGAAGCTTAATATCACTTACCAGAACCTGAATACCTTCCTTCTCCACTGGCGCCTTGTCATAAGTGGCCTCACACACGCGCACAAGTGTGTTTACCTTACATTTCTGAAGCTCCTGGAGGGACAAGCCAGGAGAGCGCACGTTAGACGGATTGCACGTACATGACAACGCAAACGCTACGCTAACCCAAGAGCTCGAATGAAAGAAACGAACACACTTACTTCGGTGAACTTCTTAAGGGTAGAGTTGGTTGGGTTGTGCGTGATGAGAAACTTCATGCACTCGTAGGAAAGTTCGACTGCGCCGGGGCGGTGCATGTTGGCAAGACGGCTTTAAAAACAGTAAAAAAAAAAAACGTATGATTCTTGTTCCTTAAAAAAAAAAAAAAAAAAAAAAACTTTGGCTCAGATTCAGCAAGGACTTCTAGCAAAGGAATATAAATAAAAAAATAAATGACTGGTGGTGTGAGATGGACGGCACTGGACTACACACAGTGGCAACTATTAAAAATAAATAAAAATGGAAGATGCTTTAGTCCATAGTGCTCAAAGGACATACAAAAATAGGATGAGTTTAAAAAAATAAAAAAATAAAAAAAATAACAGGGACACACGAGCTTTCAGTCATCCAATGAGACGACTCTAGATTACCCCATTCAGGAGAGGTGTTTCAGATTGACTGTAGAGACACAAAGCAGTGAGGGACGGACAGAGTACTCGATTGTTTTGAGGCTGAGGACTACGCGTAATCCCAGGGGGATTTGGGAGAGACAAACCAGGCCTAGTGCGCTAGCTTTCAGGGGGGTTTCTGGGTAGCGTAGTCCCGCGAGAGGCTGATGATTCACTTGTTCACAAAGGTGAGGTGCTGTGCATGGCAGAAGTCTCCACTCACAAACGCCATAAATATGCGGCTCAAATCTGCACGGAAACACTGCAAACAGGGAAAACAGAGGAAGAAAAGAAAAAACATTCAGTGTTCAATGTCAGGCAGCGGAAACATCTTCAAACCAAAATACTACAGAGGGAAGGTTGAAGAAACGGTTTAGAACACATTTGTTTACATTTGCAGCATTTAGGGTTAGCCCAGCACCTTATCCACAAGGCTCTCTCTCATTTGCATATGATTACTTTACAAAGGGTGTATAGTTTCTCCGTTTTGCTACGAGTTCTTAAATCGTTTGAAAAAAAAAAGCACAAGGGATAGGGCAGGAAAGTTGAGGCTTCACACAGCATTGACCAATTCACAATTTTAGCACAAATGTACTTCAACGACCAAGTGGGGGGACCAAGTTTTACATAAAGAAAAATGTACTCCATGGGCAAATTGCTCTTTCCGGTTCTCGTTATGCCGTAGTTCTCACCCCCTGTGAAAGCCTGGGTTAGAATGTAACCTTATAATTCAGAGAGAATTGTGCTATAACCTTCGAAGAGTATGCTGTGCTGTATGCTTGCAAGACGAACTGAGCTGTTCTGACTCCTTGTGGAGACGTTCACACTGCACAGAGGAAAAAGCAAGGAAAGGTGAGTCTAAGGCTGGAGGAAGCCCTACACAAACTGCTGCCGGCTAAGGCTTTTAATGAGGACGTTCAATGACATACTGAACAGCAGTATAACACGGGAATCCCTATTATAGCTTAAACGTACATGTACATCTGAATCCAGAGCGAGTAGCTCCTAGTCACCAAGAACTTACTCACCAACTTGACCTGCGCAGTGTAATGTAAATCAAAAGCTTAACGCGTTAGTTTGTATGATGACTTATGCCACCCCAAGCACCGACAGCAAGGCCTGAACTCAAATGCCAGATTGAACCGCCTCTAGGTCGAAAACTGACAATTCATATCAATAGTGCAGTAAATACTGGATGTTCGACGGCAATGTTTTGCGAAAACACATTTCTGCACTACCGAGTCTGCACTGATGTGGTAAGTTTCCACTCAGGCATCAAACCTGCACGAGCCTGCAGTTGAATCAGAGACACACACACACACACACACACACAGTAGCTCCCCCAACCAGATAATGAAAATGGGAAATTCTCAGAAATAAAGTGCTGATCTGTGCTTCTTGGTAACTAGAAGAGGGTTTTGATGGGTGCAGGCAGAAACACTGCCAGTCTCCATTTATCTTCCTTGTGCTCTGCACCCTCCTCGTGATTTTTATTATTTTTTTTCCCCGTTTCTCACTCACTATTTCACACACCCCGCACTGTGCAGCTGGGCGAGTGGGAACACTTCGGCTACTTTCCCCTGCGTAGCTGGCTGGATATACAGTGATAATGCATGATAATGAGAAGGACTTTTTACGATTACATGGAACACGCTCATCCAAACAGGTGACAGCTTGGGCTCTAGGAAAGATGACGTTGCACTTCTTAAACAACAGGAGATCGGATTCTCATTACTCCTCGCATGCCTTGAACGGCGTGACCAAGGTTAAAGCGCACGGCTGCTCGGTCCAGATTTGCGTTGGTGGTCTATTTTAACCCGTCGAATCCTACGCGTTATAACCGTGGGACGGCCAGTGAAATTAAAATCCATGTTTAACACATTCTAGCATTATAAAAACACACGAGTTCAGCCTTTTTTCCCCTTAAATGTCTCTGAAAACGATATACCCACTAAACAGCGCTAATCCTCCTCTGGTACCTCGAAATAAAAAAAAAAAAATGCTGCCACTTGGGCTGTACTGTGCTAATCTTCAAAGAGCGAAACTAGCAAAGCACATGCTGCAGATACAGCCCAGGAGTTGTTTTGAGACGTTAAGACAGACAAGACAACATCTGCGAGGAACTGATTAGGGAAAGACGTAATGAGGAAAGATACTGGGAATGTTGTTCAAAGATAACAAGAAGACTAAGCAACACCACCCAGAAATGTACATAATGACACTTCAAAGCTGATATCCCAAATCAGCGCCGTGGGGTAAGATAAAATACACAAATGACCAAAAAATAAAATAAATAAATCTTGCCACCTGTCAACCAGCCCCATAAACATCTTAGGGCTCGTTATTTAACACGTTAATAATGCAAGTACAATACGTTTTTGTGATCTATTAAACAGATGAGTATCTGCAGTGTAAGATCTATCCATTTTAATGTCAAGTAATGGGACAATGAATTTAATAGGATATTTAAATCTGCATCACGCCAAGGCAAAGAGGACAAAACTACAGCCTTTGAGGGCAGATTCAGGCACCACCAGCAGGTCCCTGCTATGTTTATTTAGCAATTAAGGAGTTTCCATTAAAAGAAAAGTTCAACAAAAGCCAGCCGAGAAAATTGCAATTGGTGCGTGTCAACTTTGGTCTACCTGAAGTGTGTTCTAATGACAAACTAGAACTCATCTCATTTGTTTTGTAATTATAATGGGTTTTATATGGATATTCCATTTTAGATTTGATTCTAATAATATCGCATAATCTTTTCGGATAACAAGGTGTCAGTGATGCTGTAAATGAAGTGTTATAATTTAAACCCACGTTATCGTTTTCACAGTTTTTTTTTTTTTTTAATCTAATCAGCAGTACCGTAATTGTGTCAATAAATAAACCAGCTTGCGTGTTGTGCATTAGAATTGGGGAGCCGTACACGCATTTGCCGAGATCTTACGCATGTAATCGGCACCGGTTATAAGTTACAAGTGAAGTCGGTGCATGTACAAGTGTGTGTGTGCGTATATTTAGATATTTATTTATGTTATATAATATTATAAATATACTTCAGCGTTGAGAGTAAGAGAATGGAAGTCGGTTTAAATAAAAAATAATCTTTGTCTGCTTATTACTAATTAATTAGGTTCGAGTACAAAGGAGACAAGTTCGCTTTCCACTTTTGTAAAACGTTGTGAGTAATATGCACTACACACTTATATATATATATATAAATAAATAAATAAATCCTTAGCTGGGACTTTAAGAAAAACATAGACTCTGGAACAGGTTCGGTGGGGCGGCACCGTTGCCCAGGTCCAGTCCCAGGGTGGAGCAGCCTGGGCCCTTTCAGTGTGGAGTCTGCATATCCTCCCCATTCCTGCATGGGTTTATACTCAGGGTACTCCGGTTTCCTCCCCATGTGGATTAAGCTTAAGATGATAAATGAATGAACGAGAGATTCTGAAAACTTAAAAACAAGGACGTTGGAACCGTTTAGGATTTCACGGAGGCAGCCAGTTTGATAAAGCAGGCAAAAACACTGCACCACTTCAGTCTTATAATAAATACACTGCATTCATAAACATTTCATGAGGTTGCTGGTGCTACCACTTTACACAACTATCATTACACATGTAGCTCCAGGATCATTCATTTTTTAGGAGAGCAAACACTTTAGCACAGACATGGCCAATCAGAGACATGCCATCGCTTCCAATCACATGCAGCCGTGCACACCTCCACATGAGCTCATCTTTAAAACCAAACCAATGATGTCAAATTGCCAGCTATTTTATTATGAATTAATGTTATATCATAAAGAACTACAGATAATAAATACAGATACCAGCGCTTGGAGGTGATGTTCATATTTTTCATACTGGTCAGTCAGGAACCAATACCAGTTTAGTACTGCTCCATGATACCATCCCTACCAGAACATACGTAGACCTTTACGTAGATCCATCTACACAAAAAGAGAGAACTGCCCAAACATAACATAACCGGATTGTGCTGTTAAAGTTAAACTAAAGAAATGGCCATCTTTATCCATATGTAATTATTTGATTTTTTATCTTCAACTGCAAAACCAGAAGTTCTTAATATAAAGGACCAAGTAAACAGCAATAGATGTTTCAGTAGAGGACACTTTTTACGCAATGAGCGGTATACAGTACACAAACCACACCCAGAAGATAAACATACACCCACAGGCTCATTGACAATTCAAAGAAAAGCTGCCCTGAACACTAGGACAAACATACAAACCCATTATACACAAACAGTTTTCTCAGGCCAAGGTGACAGTGTTCCCCTTGACATTATTAGCCGATTCACCAAAATGGCACAACCCAGCTATCCAGGCAAAGACAGATGCACAAAAAAAAAACCCACAAGAAACATTTTGTTTGTGGTTTCTAAAGTGTACCTGAACTCATAATGACACTAAACGTCTGCACAGGATTCACAGGTCCAACTTCTCCCTTTCATAAATAGGTCTGCATGTCTAATTTACTTATTTAAGTAACCTCAGAGGCCTGGTCGATACACAAACTGCCACTGATAATGATTGTGACGAGCTAAAACAAAGTCAGCATCACAATGTTCTGTTAAGCAATCGACTCTACTCTGTTTTGTTTGTTTTATAAGCCTGCATATAACTAATACATAATCCACTGATAATTGGGACAACGTCCAAAGAAACTGATCATACCCAGCCACTCCTTACAGGTTCATAGTATAAAGCATACAGGCATGGCTTGCTTGTGCTAGTTTTCTGTCATTCGGACATTAAATATATGCACATGAGACAGATTTTTATTTGCCATTCTAACTTAAGATCTCAGACGTTAAAGCTAATGGACTTCTAGTGAATGGGGATTAAACTGTACAGATAAGCAAGATAAAACATAAGCATCCGGTACCTGGCATTAGTACGTAAATACAAAGCAGTTGGAACTTCAGTATTAACAATAAAGTGTTAGGCTTGAGCTGAGGTATATTTTTCAATATATATAGTTTTTTAATAGAATAATTTAAATGGGGCACCAACACGAGAATCATCATTCCTCCATTTCCTTTAACATGGTATTAAGATTAATTTACACATCAGATTTATTTAATTGTCACAGGGATCTTGCACCATTTTTAAAAAAATAAAAATGTTTAAGATTATTTGTTCCACTGTGACGGAGAACAAAGCCAACATGTCATACGCAAGCTGCATTACATTAAACAGTACACAAACGTATGTAGGAACGAAACAAAACACTGAACAGAGAGAGCTCCTTCTCAATAAACGAAGCGATGCCATATTTGGAGACGTATACCGCTTTATTTTCGCCACAGGTGAATGACGTTTCCCCGTTTCCCGGCTTGCAATCTGGCAGCAAAGATGCCACGCATGTCATGGTCATACTTGAAATGAATTGAGCCTCAACACAGTACGGAGAACCCACAGTACCTCTCTGCATTTTTGGGTCTCTGGTGATTGATTTTAGCTTTTCGTAACGAGAGTCTTTCGAACTGGCGACTGAACTCGTAACGTTAGGCCGTGCTGCAAACGATGTCCCCGCTATGGCTGACTGCTGCCATGTATGACAGGATTTTTTTATTTTTTGTTTGCAGAATTTGACCATTGTCTCATTTTTGTTTTCGGCTGGCACCCACCTTCTAACAGGCATAGGGAAACGATGTTAACAATGTTACATGGTTTCTGTGCCGAAGGACTTTGCTCTTCAAGCCTGAGCTCGTAAGTGACATCAGATATTAGTGTCATAATTTACACAGCAGATTGTTGTTCACACAGAGAAATTGGTACTGGCTTTTTTAGCACAACAAAGTATTCAAACAGGGAAGCAGGGACACACTATAAAGAAAAAGACAGCCCGTTCTCCCAGGGGACTGACAGCAGAACATTATGATACAGATATTATTGTACCTAAAACAACTGTTCAATTAACATAGCCATCACTCGAATAACTGTAATATTACAAGCTATTCCAGTGGATGATAACATTTGTTAATTATACAGCTTTATAGCAAACAGACGACCTTATTTTTTACCCATTTAGCTGACCTATTGCTATGACCAGTTTTAAGTTTTACTAAAGCCAGAGCTACCTGAGACTACCACCAAGCCCCAAGCTGTGGAAACGGGTTAATACTACACTCATACAGAAGGCGTTACAGAGGATAAAGTCCAATGACCTCCTGATGAAAAGCTACTAAAGTCAGGGACCAAATGCAGACAGGAAATTGCAATGCTTTTTAATGTAAATTATATGCAAATACACAGATGTGCTAACATGGCACCTAATAAGCTATTCACTCTATAATTCTACAACCACATGAAATTTTTGGTACAGAATTTTGGTAAACCGCTTGGCGATTAAGGCAAGTTACAGCAAGTCAAGTAACCACAGAGACATACACGCGAGAGAAGTACATAAATACAACTTGAGGTATCCATTTGCATATGCATATATATATATATATATATATAAAATAAAACAAATCTCCTGGCTCATTTTTCTTCGTAACTCTACGACAGCTTAATGAATAACAACATTCTTTATATCTGATCCTGTTTAGCTTGAAGACTGAGATAAAGGAAAATATTTCCCATAAGCAATAACCACGACAAGCTAAATAACTAACTACACTAAACCCTGAATATACTGTCAGCAGACCTTCCCGGTTAGGTTTATTGATATTTAACCAGAGAACATGTTAAGGAAACCAAATGCAGGAAGAGAAACTTCACTAAACACAGGAAGACAGGCACTTGACCGACTGAAGTCTGGGTAGGCATGAACACCAACAGAACAACTAGAACTATAATCAGAAATGTTTCCGCCGATTCCAATACTGCACGATGGAAACTTGGTGGCCATAATTACTATATGGTAATATTAGCACACTAGCTCTTCTCATGTAGCTTGGACCTATTAAAGCTGGCATAATCAGCATATCTAATGAGACAAACAACCCAGGTAAGGCCATAAACATAAGAGGTACGGGTGGATGGGATACAGTATTTGATGAGGGCCAGAAATAAAACCTGGTACTGGTAATTATGGTAAGTATTTTTTTTAAATAATTCTTTATACTGAATTCAGTAGGGGCTGTTTAACCAGTGAGATCCTGCTGCAAATAAGAAGTTAACTAGCCTGCCAAAGAAACTTCAAACTAAGGATACAGAGGGATATCAGATTACTGCCCTCTGTGTAAAAGCCTTAATAACAACATCACCTTTCTAATCAAATCATATTTAATAATCAAAATGGTATAACACCGTCTTTTAATTGCCAAAATGTATCCCTGTTTTTTTTTTATTGTCAACAATACATTTTAATTTATTGAATTTTAAGTCCCGAGCTCTATCTTCTATTAATAGAGTATGTTTAATATAAACGAAATAAAGTATATTTAATATTGTCTGTTACTGTTTGTTGTCTGATCACTTCTGTCTTACTAAAAATACACTGCTCACAAACATTAGGGGATATTTTAATAGACATACAAGTCAAGTTGTGTGTGTGCGCGTGTGTGTGAGTGTGTGTATATATATATATATATATATATATATATATATATATATATAGTGGAAAAAAATTAATAAAT
>JAUZST010097906.1:0-18769 GCA_034779995.1 Parotocinclus haroldoi
ATATATAGGAAGCGCAATGGGGATATGTTTCTTATTTAATTACATCTAATTTAATTTATGAAACAATGTATTGTAAATGGAAAAACAAAAAATCTTTAATGTGCAACCATGGCTTTTCACAGCACTCACCACTCCATGTGGCTTCCTACATCATGCACTCTCATCCGAGTGCACATACTGTGTTGCTTGCCCGGGACAATTCGCCATGCTTTATTCAGAGTACAGTTTCTACAGAACATATATTTATGTTGTAAATGCATAATATCATCGTAAAATAGTTACAAAGTTACTGTTAAAAAGTGTGCCTACTTTATATGGCTTAATACCAATACACAAACTGTTCTCATGCACAAACAAACTAATATCCATACACAAACCTAAACAATTATGATTACTTAAACACATCAATGCAGGGTGTGAATAGATGATCTTAGCACATGCAGAATTTCTACAGATCTAAAAGCTTCAACACTCTTTTCCTTTCACAGCTTTCTGCACTCTTACAAATGCATTAGTACTTGTGTGTAGCTTGTTATCCATTTTAACTGCGGCACTTAAAAATCCACCTCAGCATTATTCACACACATTCACATACACAACAAACCTGAAGTGGAATTAGTTCACTGCTTTGTTTGGGACTAGAAATACACCCCTGGTCCATTTTACCTGAATACTATGGAATACTATTCTTCCAAATGTTTATGCTTAGCTTAAATTTCAGAAGGTCTCTTTAACCAGGTGTAAGTGCCTAAATGCATCGAGTTTCTATTATGTGACTGGATGGTTAGATGTTAGTGTTAACGAGCAGTTAAACAGATGTAGCTAATGAAATGGCTGGTGAGTGTACGTGTCACTGGTTTATATAAGAGACATTTTGTCCAGAGAAAAAACTCATGATGACTTTGCTGTCTGTTTTTGCCTTCCTAGAGTATTCCCCTTTCATTTGATTGTCAGAGTTCAAGTTGTAGCGGCAGACAAGGGGTGCCCAGATGTGACAATTTGTATATAAATGATGGTTAATAAAGGTAATTTATTGATTGATTGGCGATGGAGTTGACAGCGAGGAATGTTATCATCAGGTACGATATTGTAACTCTCTGGATGAAGAAGAAAAGCGAGAACTGATGATCTTCAGCAACCAGAGAAAGAGAGACAGTCTGGGGCGAGGCACCGTGCGTCCTCTCCCCCTTACAATAACTGGAGCTGTTTGTGAACAGGTATGAAACAGTACACATATTGTACAGACAACCATATAAAACATGCTAATATGACTTATATATTACTATATGTTACAGTTTATGTTCAGGAGTGCCTGAACAGGTTCTTAACACATCATTGTAACCTAATTGTTTTCTAATTCTTAGTGTGGAGGCCAAATCAATGGTGGTGATATTGCAGTATTTGCCTCGAGAGTGGGTCATGGACTGTGCTGGCATCCTCACTGCTTTGTGTGTTGTGTGTGTTCTGAGCTGCTGGTCGATCTCATCTACTTCCACCAGGATGGTAAAATCTACTGCGGCCGTCACCATGCTGAACGGCTCAAACCTCGCTGTTCAGCTTGCGATGAGGTCAGTATTAGAAACTGTGCTTTCAAGCAAAAAGACTTTATTGACTGATTACAGTCCTAATCTCTAAACTTCAAGTTGACCCAGAACCAGATGGAACTGCTACTCTACTGCCTGTATCCAGTCACAAAATCTTTTTATGTCCTTATAATATATAGCTCTAAATCCTAAACCACACAAACATTTGCCAGAACGAATTCATAATTCCATGAAGATTAGGAGGCAACAAAGGACTGTTTTGATCTACCAGATTATTTGTATTATGAATCACTTACGGAGTTACGTAGTCACTCTTACGTAGTTATCTGCCTTTACATTTAGTCTGAGGTTGTTTCATGCATTTGATGACTAACAATGAATACAATAAAGATGAAAACCTTATTCAGAAATCCAAAGCAGAAACTTGAGGTGCAATTCAATTTGCCAAACAGTTTTGAACATTTGTGATAACGTTGTCCATGAACAGTTAAATCTGAATGATTTCGTGTACACCTTAAATTTCAACGGTAACCCTTTGAACCCAACAGTGACTTTGAAGTTTAGATAATGATACATTGTTTAAAATGGTAAACATCATTTGGAATGAAAACAGGTTTGCTGCGAATAAGTGTAATTTGCTTCTCCGTTCCAAATCCATTAAAGATTCCAGAGAACATGAGAGAAAAAGAGAAAATGTTTCAGGTCATACCATGGAGTTGGATGGTTTTGAACATTACTCAGATGAATCGTCTTTACTGAGTGAGATGGCGTGTTTGCTCTTCAGATGCTCTGATGTAGAGGATGTGCTCCCATGCCAACTACAGTTTGATTTCCAAATAGTACAACTGAGAACTTTTTTCCAGAGTTATTGTCAAATGCTCCCACACGTGAGGATTTTGTTCTAGAGGCTTTCAGTGCACTTCTGTCAACTCTTGAGGAAACAGTAATGTCTAAGCATTCCTGGCTACGGTGAGAAATGTGTCATGACATCACTGAATAAATGACTATTTAATTGATTGTGGACTAATTTAATTTGGTCAACTAAGTTGATTAATTGTTGCCATCGTTAGAGACTAACAAAGACAGTGTAAATTGTTACTATGCTTAAATAGGTTATTTTAATCATGGGCAACATCTTGCTTAAACTCCAATGCATTTCACAGTCACAGATATTTCATATCTTACTTTTTACTCTGCTACATTATGTGAAATCTGTTGTTCCTTTTGGCTTAAACAAACCAATCTGGGTGTACTGCACGTTTTGAGCATGTTTTAAGCTGTTATGACTTTATAATAAACAACTGGTATACCGTTAGTGCAACTACAGTCTTTTCACCAAAAAATATTTCAAATGATAATTTCAAACACTACTGTAGTAAAATATCCTAGTTCTTTTACTTTAAGAACTTCTGCAAATACTTTTGTACTTCTACGCAAGTGGGGATCCAGAGAACTTTTACTGGAGTAATATTTTACCTTGGGTATCTCTAACTGGAGTAAACCACTTATCATTGCACCCCTAATGAAGACAATTGTAAATTAGCAATACCCAGTCTTTGTCTTGGTCCTCCCAAGGTTTCTTCCTAGTGCTTTCAGGGAGTTTTTCCTTGCCACTGTCGCCCTAAGCTTGCTGAATTTGGGATTGGCCTTTTAAGATAATATAATATTGTAAAGCTGCTTTTAGACAATGCACCATTGTAAAAAAGTGCTATATCAATAAATTTGAATTAAAATCCTAATTATAGGTTCATGACCTTTTAGATACCAGACTGTTTAACTAATCACTTTTTCTTTTCTCTGACTTGTTTCTTGTGCCCTCCATAGATCATTTTTGCAGATGAGTGCACAGAGGCAGAAGGGAGGCACTGGCATATGAGACATTTCTGTTGTTACGAATGCGCAGCGCCACTGGGTGGTCAGCGTTACATAATGCGAGATGGGCGACCACACTGCTGCAACTGCTTCGAGTCACTCTACGCAGAGTACTGTGATGCATGTGGAAAACATATAGGTAGTGTGCACAATAAGTAGTTATGTCAAGATGTACACCTTAATATACACATTTTGTAGATATTGTAACTGGAAAAAGTAGTTGATATGTGGTAGCACTAAATATCACATATAAGACAACTGGTAGCCCAAGGTATCTTCCCTGTAATATGTTTTTTACCATTTGGTTACTTTCATCCTGTTCTCAGTGATGAATAATTTAAAATGGCTGCTTGTTCAAGAGTGATTTTGTTATACGGCCTTATACTGTGCTCAGCCTTGATCTTTTATTGAACATGTTGAGTGTACTATTTTCAGTGAGCTTTAGTTCAGTTGTCAACTGGTTGAAACGTGTTATTAAGTGCTTTTATTAGGAAGCACTAGCAAGAACACTGTTAGAGCAGACTTTGCGAATGTTAGCAACATTTTTGTTGAGTTTGTTGAAAGGACCAAAAACACAGACTGTTTTTTGAGCTACACTTACTGTTCACTTTATTAGATACACATCCTTCTTTTTATCGGTTTCACATGTATGTCAGCCTTTATTCTGTTCTCTAATGATCTCGACTCCCACAGGACCACCACCGATCAGATATGTTGCTGGTGGCTGGACATTTTTACTATTTTTCATACCACTGCAACACTACCAAACCACCACGACATCAGAGTCATTGCGTTGCTGAAAATAATAACCCAAATAGTACCTGATCTGTGTGGGTCCTGACCATTAGAGTAGACCGTAGGGTAAAGCAGATGACTGCAATCTGTAATTGTAGACCTGCAAAGTACATCTACTGTATATGGTAAGTGGAACTGATAAAATGAACAAAATAAAGTGAACAGTGAGTGTATCTATCTATCTACCTCAATGGCAATGGAAAGTAAAAAGCAAATAGCATTAATAAAGCAAAGCAAAGTATGGCTTTAGATATGATAAAATCACATGAATATCTGCCTTAGGTATAGACCAAGGACAAATGGCATATGAGGGGCAACACTGGCATGCAACGGAAGAATGTTTCTGCTGTGCTCGCTGTCATCAGTCTCTACTTGGTCGTCCATTTCTGCCGAAGCAAGGACTGATCTACTGCTCCCGTCTGTGCAGCCAGGGGGATGAACCTGATTTGTCAGACTCATCTGATTCTGCTTTTCAGAGTGCCCGCTCCCGTCAATCACGTCGCAGTGCCCGAATTGGTAAGCAGGGAGCCAAGAACAAGGGGGAGGGTGGCAGGCAGCCATCAACTGGCTCTGGATCTGCAACGGGTGATCGGCATTCAGTGGATGCAGATTCTCTTACAGTGCAAATGGACCTGCTTACTGTGTCCAGTCCAGCTCCTAGTCGTACCCCTAATCGCACACCTACAAGGACCCCGAGCAGGACCCCGAGTCGTTCTCCAAGCCTGAATCGCAAGCAGTCTGTCTGGATGAGCAGAGATGAGTCATACGCATACGAGCCCAATCAGAGGGATCCCTCGCCTTCCCCTAATCCCCATCAACTGCGGAGCCAGTGTAGCATCCGCAGCCCTTACCCTCCCTCACCGAGCCAGCCACCCAAGGTAGTAAGTCCTCCTGAATCTTGGCATAAAGAGCAACAAGGTAGTAACTCCAAGAAACCTCCCGTTATGGCTGCTCTTAGGGGTCATTCTTTCAATGAGAACTGGATGCAGCATGGTCAGGACTCGGATATTCATCCACCTAAACTGAAGACACAGATGAGTTTTAATGAGGTATCAAGCCGTGGTGCTGGGTTCTTAGACAAGCGCAGCGTCAGTGTGCAAGGCTTTCCCAGAGATATGCGTCCCCCACTTCTAAGGAGTCGACATCACATTGGTCCAAGCTTTGGTGAACTAACACCGCTTGAACAGACACCACGAGGGTCTGCAGACTCACTGGCCTTCTCCTATGCCACAGGTATTCGATTATTATCATTAAAATTGCCTTGTTTTCTTTAAGTATGTCAGATTAGACAAAATAATGTTTCTGAAAACATAATCAATGCCTTAACTGAAAGGCTCCAGAAAGACCAACAACCTCTATTTTAACTTTTTGCAGGAAACTCTTTGGATGGGACCACAAGACGTCAGGAACACCTTTCCCGCTTCTCAATGCCTGACTTGAGCAAGGACTCGGGTGTGAACGTATCTGAAAAGAGTGCAATGGGTACTTTAAACTCATCCATGCAGTTCCGCAGCACAGAATCCCTAAGCTCAGTCCCAAGACCTCTTGCCGATCTGGGCATGCCTGTCAGACTAAGGTATCCTCCCCAACTCTACTGGGACTCTCCTAGAGGCCTAAGCTTTGACGAGCCCCTCATGAAAGGGCGCATGGGTCTTGCGGGGAGTATGGGAAATGTTCACGCGGTGACCCCACGGCCACGACGAGCAAACACGCAAGACTCTCCACGACAGCAACGGTCAAGGCAGCAACACAATCACAAAAGTCATAAAAGACACAAAGGCCATCATCGGTCTCGCCGTTCACGTTCTGACAACGCCCTTCACTTGGCTGCAGAAAACCAAGGCTATCCTAGCGACCCTGTGCAGAGGTTCCGAGACGACTTTCAGCGGGTGCCCTCAACAAGGATGTCACGCGACCCATTTGGAGCAAATTATGCATACAGGCAGCAGTTTTTCAGGCCTTGCCCTCGAACCACCTCTGACTTGACCCTGCAGGATCCTGGGGGTCCAAGGTTAGGTCAGTACATGGGCAAATATGGAGAGCTGGCAGAAGGTGAGGATCATTTTTGTTCTACTTGCTCCTCTTCATCAGATGCGTCCGACGACGAAGGCTATTTTATGGGAGAGCCGATACCTCGGCCAGTGCAAGTGCGCTATCTTGACAACGAGGAGCTGAGACAGCGTTACAGCCCCACTTTGAGGGGTGGTCACTCCCAGCTACACACACGTAGACGCCGGAAGAGTAAGAACTGCATCATCTCGTAAGGGAAATTTTGTGCATGTGTGTGATGTGCGAGTGTGTGTTGTCTGAGTGAAGCAATTCACTAAATGGATTGTAACCTTATATAAGCATGATCAAATCATAACCCAGGAAAACTCGATTATGACCTTATCTCATCTGTTTACTGTGACAGAAGATAGCACAAATAATTGCATCATCTTGTGTGTGTGTGTGTGTGTGTGTGTGCGTGCGTGTGCGTGCGCGTGCGCGTGTGTGTATGCACCTCGCATGCGTGTGTGCGTGTGTGTATGTCAGTGTGTGTGACTTTATTGAAATCTTACTGAATAGATTGTAATCTTATTTAAGCATGATCAAACCATAACCGAGAAAACTTGATCATGCCTTCTGGACATTATCTCCTCTGTTTACTGTGACATAAGATGGCACAAAGATTTATTGTGTGAAGAAATACCTATTTGAATATTACACTAAATATTGAATATTCAAGAACACCTAAGTTCTCTTGTAGAAACGTGCAATAAGGATGTATTATGTTGCTTGGTTTAGTAGGAAAATAGGAGTGGGGCACAGTGTGCACAGAGACAGAAAACGCTATAACTGGGTTTCATTACAACTGTACTAAAATCTTGCTTATTCAGAAATGTCTTGAAGTTGTTTGTGTTACTGTTTGTAACGTGTGAGAGATTGCTAGCTCAGCCATACGGCATGAACTGTCAATACGGATTATGAAGTTTGATCATTAGAACTGAGGGAACTCGGTTTTAAGTGCAAATCTTATCTGTCCATGCTTTATGGTAACATTCCCTGGCTCTTTTCTCTCTTTAAGCCTGTCTCTATCTTTATCTTTTATGAATTATATAAGATCCAGTTCATCTGGGCCATATACTGGTTACCATTTCCATTGTTACAATTGCTTGCACTCTGTCTTATCAACGATACGTTAAGATAACTTAACCTTTGCTTATAAGCATAGCAATGTTTGGTATAGTCCTGTTTTAAATGCAATATTCTTTCTTTTCCAAAGTCTTCATTTTAATAATATTATATTTCAAATATATGTATGTACAGTGATTTTCAAAAGTAATATAAGTCCTGGCTGTAGTATTGTAAATGTTATGTAAATATAGTCTTAAATCTTTCTATATTTTGTATCCTCAGATCCATTATTTGTATCATATTGTAGAGCGTTCACTGCATGTATTCCCTGTTCATGTCTTGTATCTGAATTAAATAATATTTCAGTTATCAGCAGACCCAGGCTTTTAGTTTAATTTCATATAAATGAGCTTGATATGGTGAGATTAACATTAGGTGGTAAGATTAACATTATATATATTTATATATATGGGCATTTTTCTAAATAGGCTAAAGTGAACTGGCTTTGATTTATGTCCATACTTACATAGTGCACACCTGTTTTAATTCTAAATGTTTTGCGTTGTGTCTTGTGATTCGCTAGTCATTTTGAATGCACTTTTGAATTTTACTCTGATTCCTAATTGTGATTTTACTTATGTTTGAATCTTTTCACACAGCAGTTGCAAATAACATTAATATCATTAATATCACTGAAAAGTGATAATAACATTAAAAGGTTGACTGCTCTGGGTAATGCTCTGCTAGAAAAGTTGCGTCCTGGCATTCACGTAGATGTTACTTTGACATGTACCACCTACCTAATTGTTGTCAATGAGGTAAAAATTCATAATAACAACATTCTTAATGATAGCGGCCTCTTTAAAATAATGTGTTAATTCACACTAACATTTTCAGGAATTATATAAAGGACCTGATGCTCCAAAGTTCAAAGCGTCTGTGGAATGTTATCAAGTATGACCTGTTAGGATGGGAATCCATAGGTACTGCATGATTCAATTTGATTAAGATTTAGACGGCAGTGATTTGATTATTAATTGATTAATCAACTACTGATTCATCTGGATGCATTTTTTTCTATACAGGATTTCATTCTTACAGTGATTCCATTAATTCAGATTTTGTCTCATTGACAGTCATGTGAACATTTTTGATAACCGTTAGGTGATCTCTCTCTCTCTCTCCAGCACCAAATGGGAAATTCCATGTGAATGGTGCAGGTAAATGTGATTATTATGTCACCCGATAATGAAAATACTTTATATTATATTAAAGTATAAACAATTATACTATGCTACATTTATTTCTAAATTCACTGCTTTATATATTTTATAGAGTTCTATGCAAATTGCACCACTTCAAAATGTAGAGGAAATGACAAATAAATGTCACATTGAATTGCATTAAAATAACTGACAAATGTTACTGACAAATGTTACCATGTTAGATCCCCAGTCTTTCTAAAATCACAGTATGTAACTAAAACTTTGACTAAAACTTTGACTTGTCTAGGTGTGAGAGGGTGTCAGATTTTAGTCTATTAAAAGACTGGTGAGAGTCCAGTAGCGTATGGTTAGCTTGACATATCTTTGAGACCGGGCGCTGTATCGCGGTTCCAAAGTGCCCAGCATATCATGAAAACACTGGTCTTTAATGACTGAATATGAACGCAAATCCCTCCCAATAAAATTTGTAATTTGCTTCACACTTTCCAAGTCAAAGCTTAGCACATTAGTCATATATAACTCATGTAATTTAGTAAAGACACAAGTCAACGCCAATTTAGAGTAATCAATTAACCTAACACGCATGTCTTTGGACTGTGGGAGGAAACCAGAGTATCCGGAATAAACCCACACAGACACACGGAGGACATGCACACTTCACACAGAAAGGACCCAGGCTGCTCCACTCTGGGATTGAACCTGGGACCTTCTTACTGTGAGGCAGTGGTGCTACCACCGAGCCACCGTGCTGACCCCTGCTGGAGTTTTTAAACAATGTGTTCATTCACTGTGCACTCTATTTGACACATTTACCATATTGCTCCACCTTGTAGATCTAAAGTCAGAGATATTACTCATCTGTTGTTGCACAGTTTGTGTTAATATTCTAAACCTTCATCATTGTTCACAAGATTCTGCCTACAGGATGCTGGTGGCTTACCATTTTAGTTGGTAAACTATTTTATGTCCAGAAGTAAGACAGAGGTGTTTCAATACTCCAACAGCACTGTTTTGTCGGATCCATTCATACCAGCATAACACACACAAACACGCCACCAACCAAATATTGCCTAATCTGTGCTGGTAAACAGAGGGGGAAAAGCCTGTAGAGAAACAGATGGACTACAGTCTGTAAATGTAGAACTACAACATGTCTCTGGTATGTGGAACTGATCAAATGGATGAAGAGTGTAGAAACAAAGAGGTGTACCATAAATCGAAATATGAGTGTATAATGGCTTGATATATAACAAGTTTTCAAACCATTTATATCTATGGAAAAGGAGGATAAGGATTGTACTGCTCGGACAAAGATGGCGGACTCAATTGCAGCACACAGAGGTTTATTTAAACGGCAGTCGAAAGTCATAGTCAACAGTCCGAGGTCAAACACAGCAGCGACAAACAATAACCAGAGGATAAGGCGAGGACGAAGTCGAGAGAACGAAGCGGAGGTCAAAACACGTTAAGTAGCGATAACAATGATAGAGCGAATGAGAGTGCGTAGCGAATGAGGGAACCAAGTTGCTTAGCAAAGCGTGAGTGGAGGTGTGCAGTTTAAGTAGGGTGTGTGATATGATGGAAAATGAGACCCAGGTGTGTTTAATTAGAAAGCTGGTGACGGTGTGCGTGTGATGGGCCGGGCCTGGTCGCGCAAGCAGTCTGTGGGTGTGACAGGATAAACTTTATTGATCCCCTTGGGAGCGTTCCCTCAGGGAAATTGAGATTCCAGCATCATCATTACAGTAAACACACGAGAGGAGGTAGAAAAGAGGTAAAAAAGAGAATTAAAAATCTAAAGAAATACAGAATATATATTGTAATTAATATATATATTTGAAACTTATATTATATCATATTTGCACATTATGAATTATTATTATTGCACCCATGTTAATGTAGATTAAAGAATGGGCTACTGTTCCTGCCCATCGTCTGTCCTCCTGTTACCCTGCTATGTTCCTTCCACTGCCTCCACCTAAGCCCCCTCAATTAGAACTGGTCGTGGTGTTGGTCTGGATCTAGGGTCAATGACCAGCTCCTTGGTCTTTGAAATGTTAAGCTGCAGATGATTCCTGTTGCATCAGACAGAAAAGTCTTTCATTAGGCCTTCATCTAGTTAAACTGAATATAAGACTTGTAGAACTTTGACTTACATATCAGTATCATGTAGGTAGGTACAAGTAGATGCCACAAGGCTATACTGTGGTATGGTTCAGTGGATATGTGATTATATATAAAATGTGAACATGGTCCAGATTGCTAAATAGTCAAGAACACAGATTTCTACAGAAAATGATTAGTGATTGAAAATCACCAGAGAGTGGGGTTCAGTAAAGGTGTTTAACTCATTTATACATGCAGTACATTTTGTAGAAAACCTTGCAAGCATAAAGACATTAAACATTTGTTGTTCAAAATGAATAAAAGGCACAATAAAAAATAAGTGCATACATCCATAATCTTTAACACGAGCTTGACACTGCTCATAAAAATTATGGGATATTTCAAAAAGTATATAAAAAGGATCACACAAGAACTGCTGGACATTCTGATCCTGTCCATACCCCATCACTGTCAGTGTGTTTTGGCAGTCTTGGGTGACCATACACCCTACTGAACAGTCAATGTGTAACACACTCATCCAGTTTGACATGCTTCTCTTCCCCTCTATGAATATGTCACTTGCTACTCAAGCATGATAATCAAACAACTTTCTTTAGCTTTTCGTTTGCTTGTCTGATTATCTTCTTCAATTAAATAAAATCAAATTGCTTTATATTCGTTTTGTAATATCCCCTTATTTTTGTGAGCAGTGTAGTTTGCAATTTAATGTAATTTGGTGTGAAAAACTGGACTCATTCTCTGTTTTTTGTACTATGAGGTATGCATGGTTTTTTATTTGGCATTTCATGCAGTGGATTTAGTTACAGATCTAAATATTTCATAGACATTTTTGTTAAACATAAATTACTAGATACTCAGAAGCCACAAAATTACCAGTTATCTGCCAAAATAACCAGTAATTTTCACCCAGTGTTACGTCATTCACACATAAAGCCTTCAGAAGGTAATTTACCAGACTGCATTGATTCACACATTTTGCATGAAAAACTCATTACACACAATATGACCCATAAAGAAATTCAACATGCAATAGATTTGGTGAAATCTAAATTTCAAGCAGCTGTGTTATCTCTCTAATGACTATGTTTTGGAGTGAACTGCAGGTAATGAGCTCATATATACGAGTACTAACAGACGGTGCCATTCATTGAACACAGGTTTTGTACTTTAGGACTTGCCTTCAGCTCCTTTCTTAATTTAAATTGCATGTCTCCTGGTTGGTGTCTTTGTTGACTTGTTGTTTATTCAAATGATTCAACTGGTGTCAGCGCATCTTATTTTCAAGAAATTGCAGTAAGTCTGGCTCCAGATATTAGCCCATTCACACATCTTGCTAAGCCCCTGCTAAATAAATGCATAAAAGTCGCATATAACAATAATGTAAGACAGAATAGATGTAAAATGTTTGTGTGGTATTTAAATTTAAAATATTTAATTTACTATTAACTGTTCTTAGTTTAACACTATTTGTTGTGGCAAAATATGAAGCTTTAAGAGAGAATGCATCTTGAGATTTTCAGCTGGCAAGTCATCAATCAGCTCATTACATTAACTCATTACATCACTAAATTGACATGACACTTTCCGAAGCAATATCATATTGTCCTTTAGAATGGTCATTTAGAAGCTAATTAGCTAGAAATGGCCAGATAACTTTAATCTGCTTGTTATGTTCTTTAAATTCTTTATCTTTAGTAACCACTTTACTAAGGAACATATTTTGTTTACACTGATCAAATTATAACCTAAACAATATTAGAAAAACCTTGAACATATATTGTTATTTAAAATTAAAGTGCAAATTTCTTTATTAATTAATGGTGCTAATTAAAAATAAAGGAAGTAGGTAATATTCTGCCTCTACTAATACCATTTCACCCACTTTTGTTTTCTTAAGTGGTTAACTGTTATGTAAACACAGAAGAAAACAGCTGTTAGAAAGCATAAAACGTTGAAAGAGGCCCCACATGATCTTCAGGTAACAAGCAGGGGGGCCAATTTCCTGTGCCACAATATTATGCTGCTATCATTGAAAGTAGGTAAAAAAAAAAAATGTAATTCACAGGAACGAGTTATGGATTTTCCTTACAAGAGAACTTCCGCTATCCTAATATTTGTTTTCCAGTGAATTTTGCAGTATCATGTACACTCAGATAATGGGGTTTCTTGTACTTTGTAGGGAATGGCTACTCTGTGAAGTATGGACAGCGTGTTAGCATAGCCAGTAATTGGAGTCGGTGCTGTACATCTCGAAATCCATAGATTTCATCTTTGAAACCTTTACGTTCCTTGTGCAGAGTGTGAAATGTTTTCCCATATCTCTATGGGGTGCTCATATTTTTTTTGAAATATGGTTATGCAGGTATACATCGCTTAATGTTCTATGAAATCGCACAACGTGAGATCTGAATGTTGTCTGGGTGTAATTCATCTACAGCTCACCCAAATGTTGCATTCATTCTGCACATGCTGATGCTGCGAGTGTGTAACAAAACTTTTTGTTTAAATAATTTTTCTGCGGCTGCACTGTTACATCTTGATACAGCTGCTGTATTACAACAAAGTATTATATGGGCTAAATAGGCTAATAAGGCTAATAAGACTAATAAGGCTAATAAGACTACAGATGTACATGTGAATGGACGTTATGCGGTGCACATCGATGTGAATGAGTGATTGAGTGCTGGAGTGGTGTCCTTTCCAGGATAGAATCCAGACTCATGCTGACCTTGACATTGTGAAGCAATTACTAAAGATAGATGACTGAATTAACATTTTGTAATAATTTACATACAACAAAACAGATACAACAATGGCTACTGTTATTTAATTCTAAACAGACCAGTTACTGTTACTTTAAAAATTGTACATTTTTCATTTTGCATTGTAGCTCCTTATACTACCTGGTTCTGTCATCCTTTTCCAAGAATACAACTTTTATCCTTCCGTATACAGAAGAAGCATTATGTTTTCTTACACAAAGCAGGTTTTGAAGGACCTTATATATAGTCCTCCTATGGTTTAGTCAATTGTGTCTGAAGTCTTAGGATTGCTGAGAAATCTTGAGCACACACTGCAAGCAATTCAGTGTAATGTTCGTTTATTGTCTATCGTTGTGCTGCTGGTGCAGACTTTGCACACGCACAGACCTCAGTGGTGTAAGTGTGTCAGTGGATCTGGGTATGGGATGTGCCAATCTCTCTCAAGTCATACTCATGGATAAACTTCTCCATGGCTTCCACGCAGCGATGTCCGATCTCACGGAGGTTCTCTTTCAGTGATGACTGGATAGGTCTCTCCAGTGATGGGTCCTTTGCCACCAACATCTTCACCACTACGCCGAATGTGTCGCAGTCTTGCCGATACACCTGTTGGATACACATTTGCACACAATGAAACCATAAAATCATTTATGGTTTTAATCCTTAGAGGACACTGGTCATACTGGCATGTGACGTGTGATATACATTTTCCTGATTTTCCTGATATAGTTATGCATTGCATACCACCTGCTCTGACAAGGATATTATCATTATTAGCCTACTTAACCCACAAACTTCATTACCTTGCCAGTTGCGTTAGCTTCTGTGGTACAGCTTGGTTGTTAAACACAAATATTTATTAAACACAGAGCAGACTGAATGCTGGGAAACATTTAGCCTTTATCATTTACTCCTTAAAAACACAAGATGATATTGAGGAAGAGCTCAGATGAATTATATTAAGGAGTTAGTGCTCCACGACATGAGAATGTTGCTTGTATCACAGGATTGGTGCAAAATTGTTTCTGCTTATGTATTTATTCTCATGGCTTTTTACTGTTTCTGCAGGCTCTGAGTTCCTTGCACTCTTCTGAAACACTGCTTTCATCGTAAATGCAACATGAAACAATCAACAGTTTCAATTATTAATGCGATTTTGGTTTGGTGCTGACGTGGAAACTGAGCTATAGTAATTAAAATTATATTTTATAATTATATAAAATTATAATTAAAAAGGTTATATATAATATATACATTTATTGTGAAATTGGACATGATTATTGGATAATAATGCATGCAAGAGACAGGATTTGTGTGCAGTAATTAAATTACTTTAAATTTATTCTTAAAATACTATTTGTTTTAATAGCTAAATTTGTTGGCCATCAAAAGCCTTCACAAGGCCTTCACAAGGTTTATGTGTGTTTACAGTTTTGAGGGATGATTTAAATTTTATTGCAATATTCTATTTGTGTGTTTTGGGATCTATTGTGTTGATATGCTGTGTGCAAATAAAAACGATAATTACCAGGGCTGTGCTGAAAAACATTTTCATGGTAAATTTTAAAAACTTTATATACAGAACAGACAGAAATTAAATCTTGACCATCGTAAGTAGAAGGATATGTGTCTCGGATATGAGACTATTCTAGAAACAGACGTCTAGAAAGGAACATATATGGCACATTGTGCCAGTTAATAAAGGGACATCACACATTCAATTACTCACTCACTTCCCATTCCCATCTAATCCAATTCAAGGATGCAGGAAGCCAGGGCCTTACTGGCAAGTCCGATTTTAAAAACCACATATACATACCCAACAGACAATCTCTGAAGCTAGTGCATTTCTGGGAGTGTATGGAGCAAACATGCAGACATAAAAAAATAGTTAAAAAGATAGAATTACCTATTTGCAACAAAATGGTTTAGCGCTATTTAAAAAATCTGACTAGACATGAGAATGATGCATTCACATTGTCATGTTAAGTTAGATTTATTTATATGAGGCTTTTTATAACAGAGCGTTGTATCAAAGCATTTTACACAGTCTTCTAAATCTAAAGCCAGTCCCGAATTGATCAAGCGTAGGGTAACTGTGGCAAGGAAAAACTCCTTAAACATTATAAGGAAGATACACAGAGTCACTATACGAGAGTATAGTGAGTATAGTGTTGAGAGTTACTGGTTCTGGCATGACCCGGTCATGGGAGAGCTGGAGCGTCTGAGCCACACCTCTTCAATAGCAGTGACTGTAATATGGGTCGGTTCATTTTGCATTTTAATTGTTTAAATGAACAGTGAACTTCTTCATATGACCTGCTATGAATCAGTGTCAGTAAGTCTAACAGTTTAAAGATAAATTAAGCAAGTGGTATTATGCAAAATGGCTTTTTACTTAGCAGCATGACTACTGCAGCTCTACTGGAGGGATAAAAGCATCCCTATGCTACAGCTATGCTGCTATGTGTTTCCAATTAAATTAAGTGAACATGTGCTTCCTCTAGTTCAAAATCCAATAGCAAATGCATACAACCAACCACCCACACACAACACACAAACACCATTTATCCACTGCTAACAGGGGGATGGTTATGGAGAGTGTTGCCTAAATCCACAGTCTGGAATGTGCCCAGTTGGGTGTATCTGACTAGTCCTATTAGGTAAGCTGGATAAAATTCATTATGCTGTTATCTAAAAAAGCAGCTCTCGCATGTCTGTTTGGTTACATTTATTATTTTCGTTTTGGTTTGGCATATAAGCTGGACAGTAGTTGTATTATGGCTTATACCTGACCATGTTTTCAATTGTTTCCAGGATGGACACCACCATGGACTCCCAGTACCTAAATACGTACAATTTGGTAGTGCCTTAGAAAAAATGCCTCTTTAGAAGGCTCACAAACGTTTGTTCATTTAAGATATAGTTTGTTCCAAAAGAATCATTTTCATTCTCCGAATCTGTTCAGGCAAAATAAAGGTATTGCTCATTAAAATAGAACACACACAAATGCACCCTGCACATTATTATTGCTAAACACAATTGAATTATTATGCTTGAGATGAAGGAGAAAAAGCAGCTCAAATAGGAGTATATGTGGCTACATAGATTCTCTGAGATGATTCCTGCTGTGTTGGCAGGCAGGCACACATGCGCACATCTGGACAAATTACTAATTCATAAGGATTACTGTGTGACCTTTCTGACAATTTCACACAGTCACTGAATGCCAACATAAACCCACATGCAGGAGTACTGGGCAGTAACCAAAAATTTGTATCACATTTTTTAAGACTCTTCTTAAACTATACTATTTCACAATATATTATTATTGTATTGTAGTAATATTGTTTAGAGGGTCATGAGTATTTTTATTGGTTATTTAACAACCTGTGCTACCTTATGCTATGCTATGATGTATGTTATGCTACCTGGCTGTACCCAGAATGCCATACGGCAATGGCGTCCTACAGTGCTCTGTAGCACTTCCAGCGATGAATCATAAAATAACCATATTATAATTTGCTATGTAAAACTTTTGTTTCCGCTATGCTATGCACCAAATTTTGTGAGTTTGTGAAAAATTCATTTACTATGGGAAATTAACAATGGTATATCACCCAGGTCTGACATACAGCAAACATAACAGCTCTCGCTCTCTCTCTCTCTCTCTCTCTCTCTCTCTCTCTCTCTCTCTCTCTCTCTCTCGCTCTCTCTCTCTCTCGCACACACACATATGAACACGTTTTATTTATATATATATATATATATATATGTGTGTGTGTGAGTGTGTGTGTGTGTGTGTGTGTGTGTGTGTGTGTATGTGTGTGTACATGACTATCGACAGTGAATCATATAGAATATGACACACTATTTATAGCTATTAGTTTTTGCCAAGCATGATGTTTGTCATCAGTGTTATATAAAAGCATTACATATCAGGTTACATAAAATACCACTGAAAGGCACAATCTGTTGGAAATAGAAAAACCAATTGAAATGTTTTATACTACCTGCTAGATCTTTGAGCTTAGAGTGACTTGATGTTAGATGTGTTTGCACATATAGGGTGACCAGATATTTCATCATCAAATAGAGAACTTTCAGGAGGATGGTAGAAAGTTATCCAAATTTAGACTACTTCACTACTAGATTGGAACCTGCTTTTTCATAGATTAAGAAGATGATCACATTTTTAACATCAACATTTCTTACAGCTAAAGGGCTTTCTGCATGCTTCTGTGGTCTAGTTTTGTGAAATGTTTTGTAGTGAGTTACGGCTGTGCCATGCTGGTCAACTCCATATGCATTCACATATAAACATCATAAATATGCCAATGGATAAAAATTACAATTCAATTCCAATGTTTTAGGCCATACTAGTCACGATTCTGGACCTGACTGGATCTGTATCCAGTACGAGAGATATCCTATGTCAAAACTAATATTGTGTACTTATGTAGTACATGTTGATGTGCACTAGAAATAAGCATTTATAATGATCAATGTGCGTCTTTACACCATTTATATGTGCGCAACATTGTTGTTTATTTTGCTGCATCTTTGTGACCTATTTGTCTTTGACTACTAACCATAAAGTCACTCTGAACTCAAAACAGAACTCTTGGGTAGCTCATTTTGATTATATAACAGTGCTTTTTGAATGGCAGTAGTCATTATACTGAGTGGCTGATTTTTATTACATAACAGTGCTTTGTTGTGTCAAAGTAGTTATTATTGTCAGAAAAGTCAAATTCTCCATATAAAATTATTTACTCATACATTAATTTTCAGACCCACTTAATCCAATTCTAGAGCCGCTAGATATTGAAGGCCTACCCAGCGGCAAAGTGTACAAGGAATCAACTCTGGACAGAAGTTCTACAATCACAGGGCATATGGACACAAAATAACTCCCTCATTCACACCGTAAGACTGAAATCCCACAAACAGGAGGACAGGGAACACACACGGTGGCAACAGTTTGTGAGGTTAAAGAAGACTGAATTAAGGAGAACTAGAAAAATAAGAAGTAACATACTCAACAAATAACATCATATTTTTTTGGAGAATGTAAGAATATATTTTGGACAGTTCACATACACACACACCTGGTTATGTAGTCATTGATTTGTTATCTTCCGCTTAATCCACACAGGGTCGCGAGCCAGCCGGTGCCCACCTGGCAACTCTGGATGCCAAACCATCATACACATGCACACACAGTCACACACTAAGGGCCACTTTAGAGACACCAATTAACCTAACACGCATGTCTTTAGACTGTGGGAGGAAACCGGAGTACCCAGAGTAAACCCACGCAGAC
>JAUZST010097916.1:0-18768 GCA_034779995.1 Parotocinclus haroldoi
ACACACACACACACACACACACACACACACACACACACACACACACATATATATATATATATATATATATATATATGCCGATCATCTATTCAGGGATGTGACACATATCTGACATGTAATTACTGGAGCTGCCTCAATAATTAAGGCAGCCTAATGTGCAAAGTAGCACAAGCCACCCCCTGTTTCCTTAAGGAGATGTGGATGCAGCGTAAAAGCAGAGCATCTGCATATAAGCATGGCTTCTTCTACTAGTGCAAAAACGGTAAGCAAACACAAGATTTATTCACTACTGGGAGGGACACTGGTGACCTTCTACATCTGCCTGGCTTGTCAAGGACAAAATTCCCCCAAGCATAAAAAAGGGAGAGAGTTGCTTTGTTAATCTAGAGGACCAAACAGATCAGACCAAACACAACTAGAGAGATTCTTTCACTACTGAGCAGCATACTCAGTCCATCTTGTACTCATGAGCTTTATTTAGCAGCAGCCTGATACCATGTTTGGCCAACAGGCTTGTCAACAAGACGGATTATGTGCCACTGGGACATATATGCCAAGGAGTAAATAACTTTTTCAAAGGGATCCCTGCTGGCTTAGAATTCCCAAAGTCACCCTAATAAATATTCAACAAACCACCCCCAAATAGTATACCCCGCCAATGCCTCGACATCCCGCAAGTCACCCAAGCCCTTCGTAAGATATTCATCCAGATATTCAAAGAAAGCCCTGTGACTTATTCAAGCAAAACCCCAATCCCCTATCCTGCATGAATACACGCCATCTCTCCAGGGCTCTCCAAAGTTTGTTTTTTTCAAAGGGGGCCAGATTGGACCATACCAAATGACCTAAGGGCTGGTGTCTTTTGAAAAATATTATAAATCATTTAATATGGGAAAAAAGTCCAAACATACAGAGCAATGAATATTTATTTAACTGCTGAATTCTATTTTAGCACAGTATCAAAAGAGTGAAACATCCCGACCTACTGCAAATGATTTAGGCTGACCATTTTCTTTTAAAAATGTATGCATAATGCTGCATTTTTAAAACATGTAAAATATTTTCCATCAGTATTTCTCATGTAGATTGTACTTTTTTTTTATTCAGTTACTATGCACTACCAGACAATGAAGTCACATAACCAACTAAATACATTTAACAGAAACCAAATGCTCCAACTTACCAGAAGAGACTACCCACCTTGAAGAAGTGAGTGGTGGTGCTACACCCTCGACTGCATTATATTATTAGAGTTCAGGTAATCTGGGCTGCTAAAGGTTGTTGTTTACGCCATTTACATACTGCATAGGAAAAAAGCAAAGTACCAGCAGGCCACTAATAATGTATTCTTAAGAGTGATGCCATGGGCCAATTGAAATCTGTCTTACCTTAGAGCCAGACTTTAAATCATCCCAGCAGATCTCCAGAACATTACCCTAGCCTTCTGAAAGTTATCCCATTGGTTACGCAGTTTTCTCTCTAATCATTTCAAAACAAAACATGGATCCATATGCTATCCCCATCGATATGCCACAACAGTCTCAAAAGCTTTTAAATTCCAATAGATTGAATAGAAACAGCATTCTCACTGACAATAAAACAAATATACCAACATTGTTTTTCCCATCAATACCCCAATATCACCAAAGCTACTTAAGTCTTTTACACATGTATCCAGTCAGTTACTAAAGCGCTTCAAAAGCTTTCATAGTACTATTTTGACTCCAAAAGTCTTTGTCTGTTCCAATAGTTGGTAAGCAGTTTACAGTTTTTTTTCCCATAAGGTATACAAAGATTACTGCATTATATTATTTACATTCAAATATTTAGCAGATGCTTATATCCAGAGTGATAAAATCTTACAATCCAAGCCATTGTGAATCAGCTTGGACAAGATTGCAGTTATTTCTTTATTTACCCTGGACCTTCTGGTCCACAGTCCGGTACCTTACTTGCTAAGCCACCATTGGCTACTTCAAAGTTACCTAAAGAAATCAGAAGGGGACTTAAGAAAGTCAGAAGGGGACTTAGACTACAGGTATGCGCTGTTTAATGCCTGATCTTACCAACGTAAAATTAGCCCTCTAGGTCTTAGAACTAAAAAAATAGGAAATATAAATATTTTACTCTAAATAAATTGATCTTATTCAGGTCTGAATTACAGAAATCTAGCACGAGCAAGACAGAAAACAACATTTTAATGTTACACTTTCCTTTTGGTCTTTGTTTTAGGTAAGAATTTATTTTTTCAAACATTGTAAAGGACTGTAAAGTACAGTACCAAATGTCTTAATATAAATGTAGTATATTAATTACTACTACTTTACAATGTGTAAAGTATCTAAACTACCGTGTGACTATCGTAATGCCCAGTCAGTGTCCATTTCGTGCAACTTCTTGTTCTCCTATTAATTATCTGAACTTTTAAACTGAGTTTTACTTTTTGTCCCATGGGTTATTTAAACAAGACCCCGTCAGATTCTCCCTTTGGACAGCATCCCATAAATAACTCGAAAGTCCTACAAGATTTTAAAATCAATTCCAAGTGATTTCAACACTTCAAAGTTATCCAATCCAATCTCAACGCTTAAGCGTCAACCGGCAAGACATGTCTTCTCTGACTTTGACTTAAGCTTTTGCTCATCTCTTTCATATGAACAAGGATACCCTGGTCTCTGGAGCTTTCAAATGAAGGTCAGTGATAAGCAGCTTTGACAGGAACCATGTGCAAAATAAGCTTGGGATCTAATCTGTGACATGGTCCAGGATGCGATGTGATGATATAGCCTCATGAGTAGGTTCATGCTCTAGAGCAACAAACACAAGTGTATTGGGCTAAAAGATTTTGGACAATAGAGCCTTGGTAACTGGTCCTGGTATACCACTACATTTTATTTTTTCATCTTTGCTTATTCAAAACTAACATTAATTGGTAGTGCCATAGGCAATCTTTTGGTTTGAGCAAAAAGCGCCATCTAGCGACCATTATATCAATAATAGCGTCCTTTTCTGAAGACTTGAAGGTCGTGATGTAAGAAGCCACAACCTTCAAATGACCGATGCCCGGCACTTCTGGGTACAGAATATGTAGGTCAAACCGGTCTGCCGCTTCTAGCGCTAAAATAGGGTAGGGAATTGTTACAGTGTGGACCTACTCTTTGGTGGAAAGTGTTACAGCATATTCAGAACGCAACTTGGGGATTCCTTTATTTATTGTATTTCGTTATTTTGTTGTAAAAACTGTTCAAGGTCCTGTTTTAGTATGAATAACTTTATGGCTGATTTTATACATGGAACTTCAGACGTCGCATTTATGGTGTGACTCCTTTAAATTTCGTTCAATTGCAGTGGACTATGGGTACTCTTAGTTGTTATACAATGAAAAAAAAGTACAGTTACAAACATTTCAAATAAAAAAATGTTTTCGCACAATGTTTTTTAACGAATGCAAAACCAATAATGGCGAGAAAACCATAATGTAAACTCCACCGTGAGCAGAGTGTATCGTTATCGTTGGGTGATTCAACCCCAAAATGCAAACACAATATCGTGTCTTCTCACGTTTCGCTATGCTGCAGTCTCCTCCTGAGACATTTACCTCTGATTAAAACTCCAAAGATCGTTCTTCAGAAAGAGCGAGTCAAACTGCAGAGGCTAATTTGGCAGCCGGTCAAAATCCACTGGCCAAAGGATGTGACAGGCAGGCTGTTGAATGGGAGATAATGAATTGCAGTACAAACATCTGTGCGGTTGAAGCAGGATTGTGGTGCAAGGCTTCGTGACCATGTGCACACCCTGCATCCATCAACTCGAGAGGCGTCCATTAATCAGCGGCAGTAACTAGACACTTCGCTCCTCACACACTCCAACTATAAGAGACTGTAGATGATGCTCGAACTCGTATGTCTCTTACTGATGTGTACCTATGGACACCCTGTTTTAAAACAATCACCCCACCGTCTGAATGGAGGCCAATAAACTCAATGACTCCACTGGTCTAAACACTGAACAGTGAATAGTGAGATTGTCCATCTAAGTCCAAATCTGGCTGCTTCCAGCAACTCTTCATTGACCCTTTGGGGAAAGTGGGGCTGCAAGGAAAGAGGGCTGACAGGAATTTATCAGTGACTCACTCGGAGTTAGTGATAAACACTTGTGCAGGGTTGAGCTATGCTGCAGGGTCAAAGCAGATTTAATGGAAACCCCAAGTGGGTTTTTTGAATTTCTACTTGGCTCGCTGCCATTTCAATCAGTTTATCCTCTTGTTTGCGGCTTACAGACCCACTACCTATCTTATCTAATTGGGTTTTTGACCTATAGAGTGCCATATAAGAATGGTGGTCCTCAAACTGTAATGTATTAGACCCATATGATTTTTGAAAGCTATCAATTTTTTTAAACAATTAATATTTTTTAATACTGCTGGCACTGTAGGACAATCTATCATGTATTTGCGTATTGCAGTTTTTGTGCTCATGGAGGGTGACACAGAACATATTTTCACCAGGGAAGGATCTCGTTGGACTCAAATGACCCCTAGTACGTTTCATGCTCAAACAAAAGATTCAACCAACAATCTCTTTGGGCACGTGTAGTAGATATATTGTTGCTTTTTGGCCGAGTTCACAGTGTTTACACTGGGCCATTCCTGGATTATCCTCCATTTGCTATGGCGAACCGTGTCACAAAGGCTGGAATGTAAAGATGTAGGGTGCTTTCACTAGAAAACTGTGTTTCAACAATACGTAAATGTTCCAGAGTTACTGCTGCTGGAAGATCACTCAGATAAAACAAACTCAACAAGTGGATGTGAATCCGTTTATGTTCACTGTGAGCAACATAGTTATAGGTTAGGCAGAATATAGAAGTAGTAGGGGGATGAATAAAGGAGCACTACTTACAATAGGACAGGTACACGCACAAACACCATTTACAGCTGACAAATAGGTAGCAGAAAGTCTTCGACATAAACACGAGTAATTAAAACCAAAAAGTCTCTATACACTCTGATGAGTAAGAACTTTTAAGTCAAGTTCCTACTTTAATCGTCATGGTTTAACCAAAAAAACAGCCTTTTTATACCCAGTCTTAGAATAGGACTGCAGTAAAGGCCCTGTAAGACGATGCCACGTCGGCAAAACCTTTATCTGTTGAGACAGCAGCAGACATGGAAGATGATGAAATATTGCCCTGGCCTGGTTTACTCATTCCTGTAAATCCAGTTCTGTCTCTGTGCAAACTTGCATCAGCCTATCAATATGTCAAGAGCACTCTTGAAAACAAAAAATGTTGGGTAAATAGTTTAGTTAGCCCAAGTGGAAAAAAAGTGAGGAAAAGCCTGTGGGAGTCGGTGAGGTCAAACACAGTGGCGGGGTTTAATAGCGCGAGGTACAAAAAAAGAGAGGGAACTCCTCATTATCATTTATTACAGTTTTCTGTGTCCCCCTATTGTTCGTTGGCCTTAGTTTTAAAAATGGGAACTATATGAAAAATATGAACAATATCAGCAGTACCCTGTATCGACTGACAGACGCAAATCCTTGGAGGGATA
Organism: Parotocinclus haroldoi; assembly: GCA_034779995.1. Lineage (NCBI taxonomy): Eukaryota > Metazoa > Chordata > Actinopteri > Siluriformes > Loricariidae > Parotocinclus > Parotocinclus haroldoi. Next base: position 5,552 of record JAUZST010097916.1, read on the forward strand.
GGCAAAACATTTCTATGTTAATTATGCAAATTTAAACAGCTTAGCAACTTGAGATGCAAGAGAGCTGCAATCCAATTATATGAACCAGCCAGAGGAAGAGAAAGAAAGGAATGAAAGAAGGTACATTAGTCTGTACCAGGAGAAAGGGTCTACAGGGTTTAGGCTGCCATTTTAGAACATCAACAATCTCAGTTCCCTCGCTTTCATAATTAGAACAGGATAGGAAAGTCATTAATAAGAAGCAGAATGATTAAGATAATTACTCTGCTGCCAATCCGAACGTCTATATAAGGCTACTTTCATCTTTCGGAGAAGAGAGGCTACAGTGAATGGAGTGGCCGGAGTGTAGCTAGGCATGTAGTGACACCCTATGCACTCTGAGTGGACGTGACTGAGACGAGACCCAGATTCAGACTTTTCGAGAAGAAAATGAAACTTAAATTAGCTTGGGGTGGCACCGTCGCCTCACAGCAAGAAGGTCCTGAGTTCAATCCAAGGAGGAGAGGTTGGTCAGGGTTCCTTTTCGTGTGGAGACTGCATGTCACAGTGTCTGCGTGAGTTTACTTCATGTACTCCGGTTTCCTGCCACAGTCCAAAGACATGGGTCATTTGGTGTCTCTAAAGTGCGCTAGGTGTGTGAGGGTTGTTCCTGCCTGTGCCGCTGGCTAGGCACCGTCTCTCCCACGATCAGGCGGAGAAGAAAATGAATGTAATTAAATGATTTTTAATACATTTTTTAAAAATTTGTTATACATTTTTTATACACTTACATTTATTAGTGCATATAGTGATAAATAGTAAAAAGTATTATACTCATAGTGATAAATATCATTATATTTCAGCATATATTTAGTAAAACAGAACAATATTATATATAGACTCAAATTATTATTTTTTATTATTATTATTATTATTATTATTATTATTAATACACTACTTACTTACTAAGGCAGTGTAACTTTTGGAAATGTTGGTGAAGACAGCCAGCAACATTATTCTATTCATTTTTGTTAAATCTGAAAACATAATAATAATTACTGATTTTGAAAACATGATAAGTAAAACAAGTGGGCAAAAATGCATAATTGCATTTAGAGTAATCAAATTAAAACGTGTTCTTTAATTGGATACTGAATGAGAAGAGCAGTAACTTGTTTTCCTAGTTAGCCAGTCTGCATGTAGAGAAATGACTGATTTATGCTCTTTGAATAGATTGATGATATTCGAAAACCTCGGACAGACAGCCTCTGCTTTTTTTGACAACAATTTCTGAGTCTGACTTACTCTGAGACTGAGACATGACTGAGTCCACACGGGGTCGAGACCGAGACGAGACCGAGACTGTGTGACGCCGGGGAGCGAACGCGAAAGCTAACGCAGGTCGCGGCGCAAAAGCGTAAATGGGGCAAACCTAGAATCGGCGTCGACAGTCCAAGTCCAAAACCAGAGAGCAAATAACAAATCCAGGGGAAAAGACGGAGACGGAGATGAGGGTCAAACACGGTAGGCGATATAACAACGGGTAGAAGTAGCGTTTAGTACACGGGACGAATCAAGTGATGGATGGGAGGTAAAATAGTGGACTGAAATGAGGATCAGGTGTGGGAAATCAATAATCAGGTGGCCGTGAGCGCGTAGGTACGGGGTGTGGTCTGCCAAGGCTGGCGTAGATGTGACAGTCTGTTTGTTTATGTAGAACTCAAGTACTTGTCCTCATCACAGAAGGCACTGTCCATTAGCTCCCCCTGTACATATTTCCTTTGTACGCTTTGTTTCGCTGTCTTTTCTGGAAATACTGCTCATTGAAATAGCCACCATCTTGCTTTTCTTTACTCTTGTCTCTACCTGCCAGATAAGGCGAAGCTTCCAGTCGACCAGGCACGAGTCCTATGTGAAAGTATGCTAAATCCTGACCAAAGTAAACTCATTAAATAGTAACAGTGCACAGGCAATACAGATTTGTATTGTCATAACTGTCCGAAAGTCTAGGGCCAACATCATATATAATTATTTTTAAGCTCTTTATTAGTATACAACCAAAAACAGGAAATGTGTGTGCATTATTAGTAAACTGAAAACAAAATAAAAAAAAACATCTTCTACAGGCTACAGCAGAAAGTGAAATCTCTCCTTAAACATTAGCAGCATGTGGACAGCAAGTTCACACTTCTATGGTCTAAAGAAACTTGATCAGGAAAGTTTTTTTGTAATGAAGCTAAGGAACTACCTTGGCCAAGGAAGGGGAACAGGATGAACAGACTAAGATATGCTTAAACTCACGAAGACTGTGATGAAGACCAGTGGAAAATATGATAATGCAATGACAAATCCAAGTTTAAATTTCTAAATCCAATTGCTTTTCTTCTCCAACTTCTCGATTTTGGGTCCTTTTCTCTTTAAGACAGCTAAACATATAGCGGGCAGCACGGTGGTTCGGTGGGTAGCACTGCTGCCTCACAGCAAGAAGGTCCCGGGTTCACTCCCAAAGTGAAGCGGCCTAGGTCCGTTCTGTGTGGAGTCTGCATGTCCTCCCAGTGTCTGTGTGGGTTTACTCTGGGTACTCCGGTTTCCCCCCACCGTCCAAAGACGTGTGTGTTAGGTCGTCCGGTCACTCTAAATTGGCATCGATTTGAGGGGCATAAGGGCCTAGCCAGCGGGGTGGCGTTAAAAACTGCCAGTGCAGTGGTGTAATCAGCGACGTCTGACAGGCTGGTCGGTCAAGGTGATCAAGATGATCAAACATATAGCTAAAAGCATAAGCTTATTCATTATGTTTTTAAGTCATTTTATATATTTTGCCCCCAGCCTCATACCCCAGGCTTTAATACTAAGAACAGTATTTAAGCCTCTCACCAACACTGACCACCCACCTACCATGGCCTGATCCAACATCTTGTATATGAAAAACACCTAAGCCTTAAATTTCTGAACAGTGCAACCTTTTTCTATTTTTGGCACTTTTTGGTATTCATAGTTTTTTTTACCTGCACCACCAAGCTTTGTTTTGTGGTTCATAATTTCATAAAATCTGGATTTTCTGGGTATTTTCTATAGATAGCCTCAGTGCAACATGTTCCCGCTCTGCAGCTTTAATTTCAGTCTGAGAAGGTTTTCAGGCTTCTAGTGAGCTCAGCACTCATTCACTGCCACTGGATTAAGAGATTCCTCAAGGGTCACCACTAAGTCCCTTTCAACCCCTCCCAGTCCATCTCCCAGCGCTGAGACTCAATATGGGAAACCAATTGCCTGGAATGTGACACTTGAACTAATATTGACTCAGATGCTGTATATTGGAAATTAATGTTTCGTCCATTGCACGGATGTTGTTTGAAGCCTCGAGATGGAAAACCTAGTCTTGGTATCAAACAATTCATTCAAACCAGAATCAGCACGGTTTCTGTTTAGGCAAGAGCATGTCATTTTGGACAAATAAATGCAAATAAGTTTATCGTCCTTAACCTACGTGTGACTTCCCAAAAACACCACAAAACTGTGTAGGAATATAAGAAGCAGCAACCTACCATGGCCCCCACGTGTAAGGAAGGGCATCCTGTTGATGGCAATAGGCACAGTGCCATGTTTATTGTGAAAATGGTGGACATGGTGAGTTGTGCTAAGACTCGATGAAACTCTAGCAGAAACGGCAGGAGCAGGGAAGGCTAGCAATGATAATGACAGAACAAGCCTCCATAGACTGGCCCACAGCGCCCGGGGTGGGGTCGAGTGCAGGGCATGTGGGGCAAGTACTAATCCGCTCAGCAAAACAACTGTCCCTACGGGCAAAGCTGAGGGGGGTGGAACTTCCATGCCCTGCCTCCTTACAAGATAGAAACAGAAAGACATATCAAACCAAACCCTGCTCCATAATTCCTGAGATTCCCTGTCAGGGCAAAATGGATGAGATCCGAAAAAAGGTAAAACCCTCACAATAAAATTCCTCAAAGAAAAAAAAACTTCAGGAGAAAACCCAAAAAATCCATCCAAAAGCTGAAGAAGATTCCCGTGTCCAGGGTTGCCGGTGTGTATTCCCGAGTACAAGACTATTCCTTATTCAACGAAAACAAATCCTTTGAAAGAAAGTTCCTGGGCTGGAACCGGATAAAAACATTCAAAATTACTTGTTAGACAAGAGTTGTCGTGTTTATTTATCCACCACGGCAGATGTGAGAAAATGACTGCACTCTTTTAGAATCACCTCTGTGCCTGCCATCTGCTTTCAAATATGGAGAGGTGATAATTTTTCAAAGTGGGCAACACAAAATGATCCAGAAACATGGGATGTTAAAGAGCCAGTATGAGCCGAAGAGCCATCAGCAAGGCAGTCTATGGAATTCTCAGGTCCACTCCAATCAGGAGGCAGAAAACCCATACGAAAGAAAAAAAGGAATGAAAAGAAAAACAGTGGGGAAAAAAAATCTGAGATGATGGAAGTGAAGGCAACTCCAACTCGCCGGATATGAGATCCCCCCCCGAGGGGTAAGGAGCTTGGCTAAATCTGTGGCAAAGAAGAGCAGGAGGTAAGAGAAGAATGTCCACAATAATGAGAAAGCAAACGCAGACCAGCTCTAAGACTGCTCCTGGATACTTTCGCTGAGATCTCTGGTATATGAATGATGTCAAAATGAAGAGGTCTGGACGTCTCTTTCCTGCGCTCGTCACCGGCTGCTCTGCATCATGGCACAGCAGGAAAACAATCGCGTCCTCTCCCTCGAGCCCGCGTCCCTTCTGATCTCACCTCCCGTTCTGTTTTTCTCACACCTCGGATTGGATTAATTCCTTTCGATTATGAGTTTCCCTCTGTTGCTCAGAGCTGCGAGGAGGCTCCGCATACTCCTGCATGTCCGAGTGGATGCGTTGTTTAAAAATTCATGGACAGAACCAGCCAGAATGATGATGCAGACCCATCTACAGCAAGATAATGAAGCAAGCGGAGGAATAAAAACAGGAGAAGTGTGGCAGTGTCAGGGACGTGAGCGGTGTGTTGTGTGTGCTGCTCCTGAGTGTTAGAGTGAAACGATAGAGCAATGCAGAGACACAGCAAAAGAGAGAGAGAGAGAGAGAGAGAGAGAAGGGAGAGGAGAACATGTGGGGGTGGGAGGGAGAGAAACTGAGAAGGAGGCATTAGGAGGGGGTGACAGGAACGCCGACTTGCTTACACAAAAGCCACCGATAAAGACAACGCAAAAAGCTGTGATGTTTCTGATCACAACTGGTCCTAAATTAGCATTACTAATTCATTCATATTTAGAACAGAGACAGATTTAGATCTATCCGTCTCTGTTTCCATTTTGTTACACAGGATTGATTCTCCAATAACAGCCTTGACGAGACCGAAGCAGGCTTGCTGTGATTCATTAAACTACACTAAACTAAACGCAATGCAAACAGTCTCTGTGAAGCCCTGGCGTTCAGATGGATTCCCAATTCCCCAATTCCCAAAAACATTAGCTTCCTTATTCAGGGAAGTGCAACTGAGTTAAGAGGTCAAAGACTTTCGCTCAACACTGGAATCCTGGCAACCAGGATTTATTTAGAACCTTTCAAATAGTAGTCCAGGGTTAAGACCTCAAGCACCGGGTCGGTTGGACCTGCACATAGCTGTGTAAAGTCCACTTCATTTGACTACTGTGACTTCATAGTGGAAATGCTGCACCGCTACTTAAAGTGCAACCAGGGCGGTCAAAAGACAGCTGAGTCTTTAGCACAAGAACACTGCTATTTTGTTTTTTTGCTATTAAGTTTTTTTTTAGCAAGTATTGTAGTTGTTTTAGACGCTTCCCAAAGTTTTTTTTTCGGCAGCACCCCCTTTTACAGATGACAATATTTTTAGGGTTCTCACTCCTACACATTTACATTTTCGCTTCCAAAGTGTAGTGGAAATGACTGTAAACATTGTAATTCATACAAGTCTGCAATGTCTTATTGAATAAAACCAAATAAAGTGACATGTCACCTTTACAGTGGAATACCTTCACTCAGGCACCAATGCTTTTGGCCAATGTGTTGTTCATGTCTGTGACGATAGTTGTATTTGCTATCTGTATTTAAACAATTCGGACATGGAACGAATTTGGTAAAACACTGTACTTATGGGACCAATTTTATAGGACCCTTTCATGTTTGTCTTTAAATAAATCAGAAATTCAACACAAGTTTGAATTCTAAGGTTACACCGTATGTGAGACACCTGCTGAATGAATTTAAGCATACTGGTTGATAAGACTAACACACCTCGCAAAAGAAGGGTCCTGAAATTTGATTGGGTGCCAAGATGTGTACACTGTGGTCGCTTGGTGCTTATAGGTATAAGTAAATAAGTAATAGGTAAATCCAGCACAGTGCTTCTAGTAAGACATCACAGCAGTCAAATGGCCAGCACTTGCTGCTTCTAGTGTTAAAAACTGAACAAGACAAACATGGTGGCTTGGTTACATGCAGTTAGGTCTACGTGTGAGAAAGGGAATGACTTGTAAGATATTTTGATGGTACAGTAGTTAATGTGCTGGACTACAAACCAGGAAATCCAGGGTTCAAGACCAGGTAATGCCAAGCTTCTGAGCCTATGAGCAAAACCCACAATTGCTCACCCTTTAATTGCAGTGTTATATCAGCTATAAGTCTCTCTGAACAATAGTGTGTGATAGCTGTAATAATAAGATAATACACATAAAAAGAAAGAAACAAAAAACAACTAATGTGTTGAAGTAATACACATCTTTCATCATTTTATCTAAGTAAACTTTAGGGCTGGAGAGAGATCGAGAGAAGAGAGGGAGAGAGCTGACAAATATCACCTGCTAGATATTTCAGTGAAAAAAAAAAAAAAAATCCTGCAGTGCTCGGCTCCCTTGGCGGTTAGATACAGGTCAGTCCATTATTCAAGACAGGAGAATGAGGCTCAAACCCGACACAAAGGCTGCTGCGAAGCCATTATAACCAAGATACACAAACCAAATAAAATGCCCTCAATCACATTCTGGCATGGCTTCCATGGAATATACTGACAGCTATCAGAGGTGTAGTCATGCATCTGCAACGTAAACGGCAGCGTTCAAGAGTGGACACGTTGCCTTGGACGTCTCTGTTGAGTCACCTTGGACCAAGAACAAAGAGGTACTATATGTGTGGAAGATTGAGGATTTACTGGGAGCGTTGAGTCAGAAGAGACACTGGACGCCCTACGGTGTTCTTACATTGCGGTGTTCATACATAAGTTCTTTTATTTCTGCATACAGAGATCGGCTCAGATACAGGTCGTGCAGACAGTTGTATGCGAGCGGATAAGGGGGACTGCGCAACCCTTTTCTTTATTCTAAAGTGTATGCGTGACTAAAGTGTGACCTGTTGAGCAAATATATAGACATCTCTTATGAGGTACCTCTTCACTACCCAAGGGTCACGCAGCCTCCCTAGCCTTTAAACCCCCTCCCTCCAGAGTAAGGGCAAAGCTTCTCCTAGACTTACATAAAGTTCAGACATACGAACGTGCAAATGTGCGCTGGTTAATTAAACAGAATATGCTGAAATAAAAAAAAAAAATCCACCACACTATATGGACTATAAAGTTGTTAAAGTGTTAGCCTCTATTTATCAAGTACTTCTGGGCACTGGCAACTTCTGTTCATGGGAACATCGTATGAGGTGTCATAAATGCTACTGGCTGAGAGTATCAGATTTTTTAGGGCCTTGTAAAGACTTTTTCTGCTTTGTGAGTCAGTGCAAAATGCTCAGTAACTGAAAGAATAATTGCAGCAATAAAACAAACATACAGAGACAGTAAGAGTTGTGGAGTATGGGAAGTCACACTGTAAGATATGTGGGACTGGCCTTGTTCACCTGACAAAGCAAAGCCGCTTCCGCACCAAACTCTTCATCGTCCTCAGTGACCCAGATTAAGCCAATAATCAAATGAATGGATGAAGATCAAACCTTGGCCAATGGATTTATGGGGGTCTGCTGAAGAACAGCACTGGCATTTGGCTGTCTCTGCTGTACAACTTGAACATAACAGGTTTCGTGACAAAACTTATTTAGGGTTAAGAATAAGAGTGGATGCTTGTGGGCTAAACCTAACCCTGCTAAACAAGCTAATAAGCCCATAGACTAAAGTAACAACCATCAACAGCAATGATAATGTATTACCAATGGATAATGAGCAGCTTTATACGCCAGTAGGTTCCTGTTTAAACTGTGTCAGATCTCAGTGCTGGCTTTCTGGGCAAGTTTTGCTGCTGAACGGTCAAAGTGTGAAGGTTCACATTAAAACTGTCAAGAAATGTACAGTTTTACTACGAAATCCGACAGCACGTTTTTCCTTGTCGCAGCCACACCCCTGACAAAACCAGACAAAGGTAAGTTAAATCACAGAGCTATATGAGCTGTATGAGCTGTTTATCATCTGTATTACCTACTGTAAAAGCAGGACGTTGACCAAAATGGATACTTTGCACATAGTTTAAGCAACATGAATTAAAATACAATATGAAAGCGTTTAGTATGTTCCTGCACGGTACAATATACGATAGTCACAAATCTTAGAAAACGCTTAGCAAAAACAAACGTTTCTTTCTGCCTTTCAAGACTGTGATTATGTTTTCTGACAGCAGGTGCCGCATGGTTTTCTGACATTCCGATGTGAATTAGATGGATACAAAACAAAGTTGTATTTCCTATTATAATTTTTAAGACCTCAGCTGTTAAAGTGAACAGACTTTCAGCCAGCCTGTGGATGAGGAATTGGGACACAAGGACAGGGGGCTATGTAGGATGGCACAAGCCGAAATCAGTCCAAAGTGGCATTTTTAAGTGGCATGACCCATGACAAGGCCACATGGGGATATTTAAGATTCGCGGATGCATTTTGCCATTCAAAAAAAAAAACAAGAATTATAATACAGTCCTTTTTAACTTGCACTTAAGAGCCTATGACTAAAATAAAGTGCTCCAGTGAGGGTTAATTATGATGTAATTATGATGTATGAACACTGTCTTGGAAGCTTGTGTTTGCTTACAGCAGCAGGAAATGCTGGTAAATACATGATTTGGATCAAGTAAGATACACCTCTCATTTACTAATTGCCGTATAGAGCTTAAAGGAAAATTTGTAACGAACAGCTATTGACTGTTCACTCAAGCAAACCTCAGCTGGCGCTACACACCAACACACAAGCAGGCTGTGTCTGCTGCGTCTAAGGCAGAATGGCCAGCTAAATGCTAACAGAATTACAGGGAAGAGAGACAAATGAAGGCGGTGATTGCATCTCGGCTCCATCTGCGCACCCCACTGGGACTAAGCTCCAGATTTGGAGCTCACCGAACGTTCCGTGATTGCAAAGCTGGAGCCTAAACAGTATAAGCTGGAATTTGACTAATTTGACTAATAACGTGGTAAGACAGTGGGAGGTAGCTTGGGCTGTCCTGGGATCATATGAGGTGAGACTGTTCTTGGCATAAGTGCAGAGAGAACAGAACTAGAGAACTCGATACAGACACTTGTCAAATGGAGGAGGTGGACATCCTCAGTATGAGTAGTGCTAACATGAAGTCAGTTCATCTCTATATCCTGTCCAGAGCCGTGACCCAATCTGTCCAAATCGAAGCCAGTGAGAGCAAATCATGAAACACAATTGAACGCAATTGTATTGCTGATTAAAATTTCCACCTCCTTGTACAGTACAACTGCTGAAACTTTTGAACAGCTGATTTAGGAAGCAATTACACATCGATGTGAAGCTTTTACCCAAATATAATTTATTTTCTAATTATTTAAAATCCAATGCTACCTCGGTTCTCATCTACCTCTGTACTCGTCGTATTCTGTTCTTGATGCATTTTAATCGAAAAAAAAAAAAGCCTTTCAGCCCTCGCCACGGACGACTCGTTTCACCTAACACATCGGCTCACGACTCAGTCTCACAGCAGCTCTCGCTCAGTGCAGATTACTGTGTTTATCGTGCTTTTCTTTATTTTTACATCTACACTACAGTATTCTTAGCGGCACCGTGGGTCTGGATAAGGTTAGTTACAACAGCCAAGCAAAAAGAAAACAGTGAGAAGCGCCATGCTGTTTGATACTCTCTGCAGATTTCGGGCTTACATGCGGTAAACAGCTGGGTCACCAACAAAGTAAGTGTTTTGCAACATTATTTAAGGGATTGCATGAGACTTTTCAACACTTTTATAAAATAAGCTTTGTCGTAATGATTTCACCCAACTGTAGGTTAGTGTAAGTGCAGTACAGACTACATTAAATTATTCAGTTCACGCTACATTTAACTCGTGATGGATTTATTGGAATGGAGCCCCATCATAAATCAGAGAGCACCTCTACAATATAACTCCATTCATCAATATAATGCAGGTCAATCCCAGAGTGGAGCGACCTGGGTCATTATGTGTGGAGTCTCCATGTCCTCCCCATGTTTACTCTTACAGTCCAAAAAGACATGGGTGTCAGGTTAAAAGTCTCATCTCCGGAATAATTTAATTCACATCATTTCTTCTGGGAAAACTACAAGTACTCGACAAGACTTCAGGATACAAATAACGATGAGTATCGAGGTACCATTGGAATTAGTATTGTTTTTATTTTATTAACATCACCCCAAATGTGTATATTTTATGGGAGGGTAAATGTCTGTGGTTCTGAGGGGAAGCTGGAACAACAGAGGGCGAAGGATTTTAAGTATGAAAATGCTGTCAGCAAAGAGGCAGATTAAAAATACAGGAGCTCCTACATGAAGCGCAGAAGGTGACTGATTGGTCGGTGAGTTACTGTTGCCAGCTGGCAAAGGATGGCAAAAATCTAACAGGGGCAAATAATACAACATCCCATTTTCACTGTCTAAAAAAAAAAAAATCACAGTTGGTGTGGAATATACCATAAATCTACTGAGACTCAATTTCAGTTACTGCCATCTGAATAAATCGCATGAAAAATGGAGTCTGTAATGGACTTTAAACCTGTGCTGGCCTAGTGGTTAGGACCATGGATCAGAAGGTCCAGGGTTCAGATCCCATCTCTGCCAAGCTGCCACTGTTAAGTGCTTAAGCAAGACCTTTAACCCACGATGCACTTGGATTGAAATATTGCATCAGTTGTAAGTGTCCCTGGATAAGGGCTTGTCCTAAATGACTAAGTGTAAATAACTGGGGGTGGGTGGTGTTTATTCAGGGAAATTATGTAGACCCCTGAGCAGTAACCCGTTACAACACTAATAAATGTACACTCACTAGACTCGAATGGCTAACAAGCATCATTACGCAACACTACGTTACACGCTTAATACCAGCTAACGCCCGATTTTCTACTGCTATCCTTTCTTGGCGTGCTAAAGCTAATTGCATGGGGACAATGCTTCGTGGTCACGCCACGCTTTCTTCCTCTGCGAGAACAGCTGTGAACATAATGGAATGTGAAGGTAAATTAATACAGAGATTAGCAGCTCCGAGTCTGTAATGATGATATCCTCAGGAATCTCTCCGAATGACATCCTGCATAAAGCTGTTCCTTCATCTGCTCTTTTCAATGATACAGCCAGAACAGAAACAGCGCCGCTGCCGCCGAAAGCCAAATCGAGTTGAATAGCAATGAGGGCTTAGAGTAATCTCGTCCAAGGCTCTATAGGAAGATAAAAGGGTGCCTATTTTGACAAGTGTGTTAGCTGCTATCAACAAGATCAAGAAAGAACAAAATCCAGAAGGCTTCAAAATGGTGAGTTCGATTTAATTTGGGGGGGATATATATGAGAACAAAGTTATCGATTTTAAGGATATAAAGTGTGTAAGCAGGATTTTTTTTTTTCTTGAATGGCAGCATCACCATAAAGGAAATGAGGTAGCATGTGTATGTGTTGTTGCTTTTTCAAAATGGAATGAAAAAATGTTAACATAACTTCTAAGTTTTATATGACATAGTTCATTTTTTTGACTAACGTTATGTGTGAGAGGAGACAGGTTGGTCGGGGCACAATCCTTGATGCAATTTTCACTGGTAGGCCTGACATTACACTGTATTGTAATAACACTAAAAACAATCATTTAAACATCTAAACAGGTCTGGAACTCAAACGAAAGAGAAACTTCCAAACGTCCAAAACAAGCACATCAAAATTCAGATATGAACCAGAATGGCTAAGTCCATGAAGCACTGGTTTGTCTGTTAATTTCCTGTGGCATTGCATGACAGCCAGAGGGCAAGGTGCCCCTTCATGCTTGCATAGTTCCTTCCCCCTGGGGTAGTTGGTTTAAGGTTGTGCCTCTGCTGTATTGCAAGGCTACCCTGCCCTCCAGGAATGTCCTGGTTCTGTCAGAGTATCCTATGCTCCCAAGTTCCTTAGGTTACAGGGGCTGGGTCTGTGGCATGTGCCAGGCCAGGGGAGTGCCAGACCAAGGCCTATGCGGCACTTTGTGTTTAACATTGCTTTATTTTTTTCTGACAGAGTTACTGTTTAAGGTTCAAGTGTTTAAGTGTGTAAGGTTAGTATTGTACATAGGATGTGCTCATTTGTGAAACACTGTCGTGCATCATGCAAGTTGCACAAAATTCTGCATCATCAAATCCACTTTTGTACTGCTTATGGAAACCTGTTCACCTCTCACAGGCGGCTATAATTCTCATCAAACTATTGGTTAGGACTTTTAATATGCAACATGCATGTTTGCTTCATTTCACGTCAGCATCAATGGCTGTTCATGACAGGAGCAAGGTTACATTGTTCACATTCATACTGGAATAGTTTAAAGCAACCAGTTAACCTAATACGTGTGTTTGGCATGTGGGAGGAAAATGAAGTACTCGAAGTAAGCCCACACAAGGTCAGGGAGAACGTCCAAACTTCACACAGTCCAAAATCTGGATTGAACCAGGGATCTCTGAGCTGTGGAGTGACCAAGTTAACCAGTTACACCCACGCCATCTTTGGATGGTAAGTAAACTCAAAGCCCGTCTCATGTCTGATTTTAGGCTACAAAACATACATATTTTGTAGGCTATAAAGACTACAAGGTTATATAGCTATATAGCTAAATAGCGACAAGGCTATAAAAGATACATATTTTACATATTTTGCAAAAAAATGTAAAAAAGGTTTGCAATTAATCATCTTTTTCCTTTGGGGTGTGTTTGTGTGCTGGCTAAGGCAGGCCGGACTGAGGGGCTGGGGGCTATGGTCGTCTTTGATACTCAAAGGGTGGGGGGGGGGGGGGGGGGGGGTTGT
>JAUZST010097927.1:0-44770 GCA_034779995.1 Parotocinclus haroldoi
GAGAGAGAGAGAGAGAGAGAGAGAGAGAGAGAGAGAGAGAGAGAGAGAGAGAGAGAGAGAAAGAGAGAGAGAGAGACCAACAACAGCTATTGGCCAGATCCTTCAATATGTTAACCTTGTTTAAAAGCTCTTTCAGATAGCTACCTAGCGTCTATTACACCTCTATGCATTATCCCTATTGTGTCTTTCTATGCAGAAATTAAGTTATCTCCTAGCACTGGCCCCTTTCTAAGTGTAGGAGTTAAATTCAATCTGCTTTATTCACTTTACGTTCCACTTAAAATAAAATTGAAGACAAAATTAGACTCTGAGCCATTTCCTCTAACAATCAACTTAACCATCCAACTAGGACTGTATGACAATCTAAATGAAAAACACTGAAAATACCCATCTATTTATGTATATGTTTATTGTGTTATTTTTTATATTTAATAAATATTAAAAGGTTCTCTTTAAAAAAAATCATACCAATTGTTCCGTATTCATTCCTTTTCACGTACCCCATATGCTAATCCCGCTGTTCTGTAGACTACAGATTATTGTGCTAAAATGATTATTAATATGACTCATATTCACCTCCTTAATCCCTACTGTCAAAATACCCATGACAATGATTCATTAAATTGCTAAAATGTTGACAAAAGACAAGCTATATACGTTATGACAGCTATACACCTGTGGACCAAGGCATTATGACTAACTTCTTAATATGCTGTGGTGTTCTGTGTGCAAGCAAAACAACTCTGGCCTGCCTAGGCATAGACTCTACATGACCTTTGAAGTTCCCTGTGGTATGTGACACCAATATATTAGTTAATGATCCTGAAGTTCTGTAATTAGCAATGTAGAGCTGCTATAGATCGTTGATCGTAGATTGTTGTTCCAGCATATGCCACAAATGCTTTCTTAGAATTAAGATCTGGGGAATGTTCAGGCCGTCACACACACTGCCTCCACCCCATTGGTTTCTGCTCACAGTGCATCTTGGTGCCATCTTCAGATATATTGAGGTAAAAAGCACACATGTCTTCTTCCATTGCTCCAAGATCCAGTTCTGATACTCACCTGCCCATTGTAGGTACTTTCAATGTTATACATACAGTAATGTACACAGTCATCCTTGCCATTCAGTGATGCTCTAACACAGTCATCTGGACATAACGACACATCACGGAGATTTTTACCCCTGCCCAAATCTCCTGCATCTGACTGTTTCTTTACAGTCTAATATATACCAGACATAATCAGTGAAATAATCAGTGACATTCATTATTGAATATGTGAATGGTACCAACATTTTGGTTCAAAGGTGCACAAAAGTTAGGATCTTACTGTCTTTTTTTGCCAGCCAACATCCATTTTATGTATGACCAGAAAGTCAAAAAGACTTTGTATAGGTGGGTTTTGGTTCTACCAATTAGGCACAAAGATATATAAATGCAACTTCCATTAAAACGTGTTATTCGTATTACTATTATTCAGCATCCTCTGTTTGAGCTTTAGCTACTTTTTATGTGTATTTTGTACAAATGGTTTTTATATATTATGTGTACTCTGTTCATGGAGCCATCGTGTCAGTGTTAAATATACAGCAGGGGGTGGTCCTAGGTATTATCTTGAATATTGATCTGTGAATTGTTGTAACTACAATAAAAATGAATTGAATAGAAACTATAATAATACAAATAAAATAATACATCTTTATTTCTATAAAATCACTGATACATAGGAAGATTAAAGTGTTTTACAACAAAAAAGTTGACAAGCACTCAACATCTAAAACCATTATTGCAAGAATGATGAAAAGTGTATATATATACACAAGATAAAGTCATATTGTTATGAAAGTGGATATATGAATTGTATTTTTCTTATGATTCTGCATGATGGTAATTGCTTAACGTGGCACTTTCTGTCTTTTGAAAAAAGGATTCACTAGGAAACAGGATGTTTGGCATCATTCATCCTTCCTTAAAATAAAGCACGTTATGTTATAAATGCCCAACATTCATTGAAATGGCATGTATTTTCCCCTTTTGAAGTCCTTATGTCCTCAGAAGGAAGATGGACAGACAGGCCTCTTATAAATTATGCATTTGGTTCCACAGAGAGGCCAAGTGTGTAAAATGTGCGGTCAATCATGCACCATTCAGTGAAGCCATGTCCTTTCACATTATTTCCATTACTTTGTGAATGCCCATCATTCTAAAATGCTGCAATTTTAATGCACACTAAATGCTCTAGATGTAAGAGATGTTGAGATCAAAGTAAAACGAACCTTTGCTAGCACTATGAGTAGCAATAACATAATTTTCCAGCGTAAGCAAAACTACATTGTTGTCCTTCTTTAGTCTCCATTTAGTGATTTACATGGGAAGTGAAAATGCTGATGAAACCAAAAGGAAATCCATGTCTGATCTACGTGGAAAATGCTGTTCATATAACAATGTGTAAACACATGAGATCTCAGTAATTAGAGCCTAATGATGTTCTGTGTGTGCTTTATTCCTATTATTTACGTGAAATCCCATACTATACCTTCTTTTCAGTTTCTGAGGACTCCCAATAGGATCTGGTGTCATTCTGCCATTTCTCCTCCCTCCGGACATACATACAATAAAGGCACAGGCAGAACACCACAAAGGATGTAATTAAATATTTGGCAGAGATTGCTACAACAACACTATTAAATATTTTATCATTTTGTATTCAGTATATTTCAGCAAACCAGCAGTGAAAAAACAAAGTACTGGAAATACAAACAAGCTTTTGTGTTTGGTGTAAGCTTGGCTGGAACCCGGGCCTTTTAGGAAGTGAATGGTGGAAAAACAATAGCAGTTGTGTGAGAAAATACTTTATGAAATGAAGCTGGGGGGCATCTAGTCATGATGCCTTAATCTATTTTTTATGTTCATTCTTCTTCTTGGTTACACTACATACATACAAACACAGACATACACACGTGCACACAAATGGTCCATTCTAATGGGCTGGACAGTGAGCTAGTGAGTAGGGGTTTGCAAGAGAAAGGGAACGAGAGGGAGGGAGGGAGGAAGAGAGCTGGCGGCAATCCCGCCCACACTTACCCCCTGTCTTAAAAAGGACCTCACGAATGGAAGTGACCTGCTGAAGAACACAAACCAACAAAGCAGCAACAGAAAACAGGGGGGAGACCCATAAAAGGAACTTGTGAGTGTGGAAAAAGAAGTGAGTAAGGAATTTAAAACAGCTACACAAATGGATGAGCAGAAAGGTAAGTTCAAGACAATCTTTTTTCATACACACTTGCTTATGTGCACTATTGACATCTTAACGCACGAAAAGATGCAAAAGTATGATCAGTGGGAAAGCGTGTGCACACAAAGTCAGCTATTTAAATCTGGTTCTTAGATCTAGATGGTTTACAGATGGATTTCAGTAAAAGTGGTCATGTCTAGTATTTTCAGTCAACTAGTTCCACTGAGAATTCATTACAGAGATTTGGGCAGAGGGAAGAAATAAACATATCACTCAGATATGTTAAAAATTTCTCCACACAGAGGTGCAGTTAAAAGATCTGAACCATATGAAAAACATCTACTTGCAATTCAGTCTGCTAGTGTAATCTGTCCATAAGGAACTAGAATTCTGTGCATCGCAGCATAAAGATAAACAAGTTGAAGTACATTAAAGTATGGCTGATTTAATATTGTATTTCCATTTAGCATAATGGAAGTTACCGGAGCTCTGGTGCAGGAAGGTATAATATACTGAATGGCTTTCTAAAGTATCCATACTTGGATTCTGGTCTCTGTCCAAACAATCCTGGCTATTCAGTGGCTGTAAAGGGACGAGGAGATTACTTTAGTGATGGAAGTGTTGAGAAATAGGTTGAGGGGAAAACAAACTTAAGTTTCTCAGTGGGATGACCAAGTGCACACAGGCCATCTGGAAACAATGCAAGCCAACATTACTGGATACAATATGGAAAGGTTTCCATGCAGTGTACCTAAACGTTGAGAGATTGTATTGGTGCTTTAAAATCCTTTGGTGTTTAAGTAACCCACATATATGTGGCATATGTCTGTGGAGTTCACAGTAGATGATTCCTCTCATTATTGTATCTTTTAATCCAGAACGGATATAGTGACTGAATGTCACCCCCACCCTCTTTCCTTCAACAAGCTCCTTATTTTACTATACAGGGAAAACCAAACTTCCGGCCTCTGTTACAACAAGGTCCATGTGGACGTTCCTTAGTATTCCAATCATGTGTCATTTGAAGAAGTACCCTCTGAGGGGCCTGGGTGATTCCCTGTTCTTAAAGTGATATTTACTACAAACAAGGTTTCCAATAATGTCAGTTTCTTGTTACTGGACAGTTAGGTATTTCACAACACTGCTTGAGATGAATTCTCTTATATGTATGACTGGATGTAAGAATATGACAGAGTGAATTAATTCACGTCAACCTGCCGTTTTTTTATATTGCCAAATCCTCACATGAAATAGATAATGTTAAATATGTTTAATAAAGCTTATCAGTGGCAAAATGATTATTCAGAGCTAAGCCTTTCAATAACATTTTCAATTACATAAACCTTAAAATATTTGTGTAAACTCACTTCATAAGGCAACCAATTGCAGCTGATACAATGGCTGATTTTTTTTAATGGTAAGCACAAATGGAGCAACAGAAAAGGCTTGTGGTTACCATGTGGGCTAAAGCGCATGCTACAGAAAAGACTACATTTGAAGTGGAACTGCTGAGCAAAGTTTTTCATGCCAACTTGCCATATGTTTATCGGTTACTAAGAGTTGCCATAATAACAATGCAAACAAAAATGATACATTTAAAGCACAAATAATAAATACTGTTTATTTATTATGTAAAAAAAAGATCTGATTTGTCCATAACCAGTGCATAGTCACAAATGTTTCAGGTTGAAAGTATGCTCTCCAGGCAGCAATAAAGTTGTGCTTTAACTTTAAAGCTTGCATGGGTTACTAAAGCCCCACAGCGGGTATAAACTACATAAGGGTTATCCTATCCACTCACTCAGGCCAGAGGAAGTTAATACAACAATGCCAGGGACACCTCGCCCTGCTTTGACAGATTACGTATTTCCAAGCAAAGCAAACCTAATTAGGTAATTCCCCATAGGGAAATTAGTAATTATGTATATTTAAACGAATTGGATATTAGTCCCCTGGTTTTAAAGTAATGTTATTGAATATGTAAGGTAGATGTTAATATTAACCAAACACTATTTGGTTTCATAAGCCATCTTAGTATCCCAGTATAGTATTTATTATGTTAAATTAATTGGTGGTATGTATTTATATAAAAGCTCAATCGGGGTAAAATAAGCAATTTGGCTTTGAGCCAAACCATTTGACCACCTCAATGACATGAAAGTTGCTTCTATGACATCATGGAAAACTGGAGATGTCTGTAACATGTGCAGCCTTGTTTGAAGCTATTACTCATTTCAAAGTCAACACCACACACTATAGACATGCTAACCTACTAAGTATATTTCTCTAACCATGAAATACTCAGACTTTACCTGAGCTTAAGGTTGCAATTGTCACACTACATAAGATACAATTCTCAGAAAGCAAATGTAACTCTCACAAAAAGTGAAGTAGGTAGAACGATTTGTGAGTGGTAAAGATTGACTATAAGCAGTCAATTTCCTGCAGTATGATATAAAATTATTACATTTTGACTGTATGAGTTGCTTTGAAACGATTACTCATTATTGTATTGCACTACATAAGCTATATGAATCCTTATTCTTTAATGTTATTATAAATAGAGTGGTGAAGTTGATTTTGTAATGTGGAGATGAAACTTTATTATAGGCATTTGAAGTTAAATTAATATAATTAATATTTAATATAAATTAAAATTTATATTTTAATATGTGGCTCTAATATGCTAGCCCATCAACTCAAACGTCTAGTTCTCTCAAAAGTTGATTACATTTCAAGAATATGATTCTTTTAACGCCATTAAGTAGAAACGTATAAATAGAACCATAACCATTTTATGATAAAAAAAGAAAAAAGATGAGATATTGTTGAGCACATCTGAGACTCCCTAATAGGTGCAATAAAAAGCACAGACAAAAACAAATGACGCAGTGTTTTGTCAGCATACATGTAGATTACCATGATGTGCTGTTTCAAAGCCGTTACAATAATTCCAACCCTTGCGTCATTAAAACATAGTTTTAATTATCTCCTCATTCATAAGGTATTCTTAAAAAGCCAGATGTTGAGCAAATCCTGACAGGCCTTTCAGATTCTGTAGAAATTCATATAAAAAGTGAGTCAGTTACACAAACGGATCACCAACTTGCATGTATTGATTTAAAATCTGTCAGCATCACCAAACAATTTATACTGTCTGACAAATTATTATAAGATCTGTCTTTGTGATATGATTTTAATGTTTATCTGTTTTCAGGTCGTGCACACCACTCATGGGGCTTTTATATATAGCCACAATAGCTTATTTGGTGTTTGACCTACAATCCTTTTCCTTTTTATTTTAAAACATCTGCGATGGGGGCACCCCTACAGGGTTGTATAAGAATGCTCAGTGCCTTAGTACACCACTCAAAACCAACAGACAAATCTCACCTCACCAGAGGCGGCCTACAAATCTGGGTAGCTCAAAACTGAGAACTAGTAGCTTTATTTAATATTGTGCCTCGAGGTTTGTCTGTTGGTTTCAAAGTTGCTTTCTTTGATTCTAGGTTCCATCTTAGCTCCCAGATCCTAACCTGGGCCCTGTTTGTGTGTCCACCTCACCAGGGCACACCCACTTGCTTAAGACCTGGGTCAGTGGTGTTTGCCTGAAGAGAGGTGACCCCATATATCATAAGTCATGTCAGTCAACATTATACTAGGCTTGTGAAGGATAAATACAACCCCGAATCATAAATGTTGGGATGGAATGAAAACTGTTAAAAAAATACATGTCGCTTAAATATTTTTGGTCAGCTTAAGCCTACAGGACTTTCCAGATGAAGGAGTTTAGAGTTATTATATTATTATTATATATAAGCTTACAAAATAGTGATGCTACTGCAAACAAGTGATGTAAACATAAGATTATAATTATAATGATCATAAATTGGCACAATTATGATGATGATAATTCTTGGAGTTATCTTTAATAATCAGCTGAGTTTCTCTGCTCATATATCCAAACTGACCCAGTCGTGTGGGTACCTGCTCTACAACATCAGGAGAATTTAGCTCTTCCTCTCCAGGGAAAAAGTGGGAAGCCACCCAGGCGCTTTTCCAGTCTCAAAATCTCATGGCATATCAAAATTAGACTACTGCTCTTCTGGCTGATCTGTATAAGCAGACCACTGCAACTCATACACAATGCAGTGGCTTATCTGTTTTTTTTAATATACCCAAGTTGTCTCATTTTACCCTACTGTTGCATTCACTTCACTTGCTCACAAAGCCAAAAATGGAAAAGCACCATCTTAATTAAAAGCTGTAAGCAAATCATGTACCCTTAGAGACCCAAGCTTGGCTTGATTAGATCCACCACATAAGATAAAAGAAAGACAAGCATCATGATTTTTGTCTGCCTGGTGCCCACATGGTGGAACGAACTTCCACTATATGTCAGAATGGCTGACTCTTGTCTTCAAGCGTTATCTAAAACTCACCTCTTCACTCAGCACTTAATTAAGTGGAGACTGAAAATAAACAAAAGAAAACCTTTGCTATAGTGTTTGTTGATGCTCTCTACGTCAAATAGATGGTCTAGATGGTTCTGGTTGAATTGTGTTCTTAGGCTATTGCTTATTTGTATCAAAGTGATGTTTGGTCTACTACGAAGAATACCAAGTTCTGGAAAAGGGCATTTGCTAAATGCTGTAAATGTACAAAAGCAGCATGCGGGAAAGGTGGCCTCACCCTTTACAAAAAATTTTTTTGACTGATATTATGCACTGTAGAGGAGAAAATGTGCTAGTTCATTTGAATCTTTCTTTCCCTTACTCTTTTTTTTATCTGATTGCTTTTAAACATTTCAATTATCTTCTATTGCATTTGTTGACAAACTTGAGATTCTCTGCCCATCTTTGCTTCTCAAGAGCCAGTCTTTCGTGAATACTGACTTTGAAACAAATCATGATTTAAATCACCCATTGACATCAGCTGTTTCAACAACATAACATTTTTATGCCTCATTAATGGGTCTAAATTGTTAAGGCAGTGCTGGAAAATAATGATGGCCATAAAAAATATTGACATGTTGGGCACAATTTGGCAATTTTCACTTAGGCACTTTTGTTGCAAGTGGTTTAGACATTAATGACTGTGTTAAGTTATTTTGAGGGCACATAAACTTTACACTGTCATAGAACCCATAGACTGTACTTTACATTGTATCAAAGTGTCATATCTTCAGTGATGCCACATTAAAATAATATAATAAAATAGTAACAAAATGTGAGGGATGTACTCACTTATTTGAGATACTGTATGCTGATTTTCATGTTTTGTATGTTTACATTTATCATCATCTGAAAGTAGCAGTCAAATCACTTTTAATCTAGTATCATAACAAGCAGTTCACACCTATTTTAGCTAGACTAAATTTAGTAACTCAGAACCTTACTCAAGGGTAAATTTAGATAACTAATTTTCAAGGATGCAAGAACTAAGACTGATGTTGAAATTAGGATATATGGGATATAGGATATACCCCTGGCAAAAATTATGGAATCACCACTCTTGGAGGAAGATCTTTTAATTTTATAATTTTGTAGAAAAATGTTAATCATGGAGACATGCCACAAAACTTTTTCTTCCAAAATTCCAACCTTTTGGCATTAAGAAAACAATAAAAAAAAAAGAAATAAGTATAATTGTTGTAGTCAGTCACCATTGTGTTTTTGGATCAAATAAAAGAAATGTGGAATCACTCATTTCTGTTGAAAATTTTATGGAATTTGCAGTTCTCCAACAAACACCTGCATCAGATTAAATCTGCTTATTAGTCTTCCGTTAATAAAGAGTGCTCACACCTTGGAGAGCTGTTGCAGAAAGTGGATTGACATGAATCATGGCTCCAACATGAGAGCTGTCAGTAGAAACAAAGCAGAGAATTAAAACTTATTCAAGATGGTAAATCATTATGGAATTTTGCAAAAGATCTTGGTGGTTCCCAGTCACTTGTCTCTAAAATCTGAGCCAAGTACAAACAAAATGGGACGGTTGTAAAAGGGAAGCATACAGGTAGACCCAGAAAAACATGAATGCGTCGTGATAGAAAACTATATTGTTGTTGACGATAGTCAATGTCTATGATAGACCTTTAAGTTACTGCCTAAATTAAATGGGATTTACATACAGAAAAGCCAAACAAAAGGTATACCCAAAAACAGAAAAGAACAAGGTTACAGAGGGCTAAACTAAAGCAGATATGGACTGTGGATGACTGGATGAAAGTACTCTAGATGAATCGCGAATCTGCACTGGGCAAGGTGATGATGCTGGAACATTTGTTTGGTGCCAGTCCATTGAAATTTATAAAGGTGACTGCCTGATGAAAACATGTACATTTCCAGTTGTTGATTATATGGGGCTGCATGTCAGGTGAAGGAACAGGGGGAGATGTGTTTTTTTTCATGATCCCATATTTTCCACACAATTCAATGCCAGATGGTTGGAATTTTAAAAACAAAAAAAATTGGGTTGCATGCCTCTGTGATTACTCTTTTTCTACAAAATTAAAGAATTGAAAGATCTTCCTCCAAGAGTGGTGATTCCATAATATTTGCCAGGGGTTGTATAACTAGAAATCCCTGAATTATATACTACCTGCGGCAAACGAAGCAGGATCAGCACAGACAAGTCCTACAGTTAATCCCGTGTCATTCTCAGTGAGGCACCCTACTATGGTCTAGACGCTCTTCTCATACTTTACGATGCAGTTTCTCATTCGGTTCAGATTTTCTAACGTTTATAACGTTTTTGAACTACATGATTTTGCCAAATAGCAATAAATAGTTCACGTGAAGAGAAAAACACGGGATAACAAAGCACAATGAAAATGGGAAACTTTCCAGCTAGAGAGGGTGAGTACCTCCCGCAGTCTAATCCTAAACCAGGAAAAACTGTAAATTGCTTGATAGTTTTATAGTGAACTTTTACCATAAAGTTCACAGTTGAATTTTTGATGGTAATTTTGCCACTTCATGATTCCACTGTCAAATTTCACAGTACATTTTTCCTGGGAATGGCAACACATTGTTTTACCGCTATAGGGCGAACATATGTGTATATTCGGAGTTTATATCAGATACAAACATTTTAGACATTCTCAGATGGAAGGAATGTAGGGATAATTAATTGACAAAGGCGGTTTATTTCTTGCAGGCTTATTTGTTTCCTCCGTTTCTTTAGTAACGTCTTGCGTTTCCTGGATTGACTCGAAGCGACGATGTAAACAATGCACTTTTCAGACGTGTTTGATCTGGCGCTGCAGCAATACAGCAAAGGTAGTGCTGTCAAAATAAAATAAACTTTTCAGTGACAGTGCAGGATAATGTTCTAAATACTTAGTGTAGACAAAACTCCTTTAGGAACAAGTGTTGGTCTATATAAAGGGAATGTACTGCAGCCTAACCTAAGTTATAGCTATAACCTATACAAAATTAGGGGATATTTATTGGGGATATTTCATTTTAATGTGAGCATATAAAGGGAACTATTGTTTATATATCGTGTCCTATCATATTCAAAAGCATGCCATTCCTTGGGAGTAAAGGAAGATAGCTCAGGGAAAGTAACACAATGTTAAAGTTGTAAAGTCTCAGATATGTAGTTTACTTAATTATTCTACTTTACAGCACTTCTTGTTCACAAGAACCACTCACTTTTATTAGCATTTCAAAGCAGCCTTCTTAAATTCTAAATTATTAATTAGAGATTGAGATTCACAATGGCAAGACGCCATGAATTTACTGCTGCACATTTGTCAACTGCATAATTATGCTGAAAATCAACTATTTTACTAAGCCAGAAATATCTTTGGATTCTAATCTGTACTAAAAAGTACAGTTTTGTGCAACTGTGTTACGTTCTGTGCAACAGGATATTGACCAAAAGGGATGCTAATTGGACATGACCATAGTCACCTAGTAGTTTAGATAATTTGCACATGTATGAAAACATATAGTTAGTGCAGTAATTTGCTGCACAATCCAGTATTTCTTATGTTTATATCTTTTTATAGAACTTGGAACACTTACCGAAAACGAAAAATAATAATGTGGTTCTCTGTCAGCAGGTGTCACAAGTGTTTGCTCATACAGTGGATCCTCTGGAATTTAAGCGCCTCCTTATTGTAACAATTTGGACATCAAACTGTCTGTTTGAATTTTCTTTCCCCCAAACTCGAACAAAAATTCTGACTTTGAAAAAAGCCAGAGCCATCTGAAGTGGTTCTGTTGCGCTATTACTGAAGTTTGTATATAAGAAGTGAAGGAAAAGGCCTTTACATTATCAAAATTGATTTTAATGTGTTAAATTATTTATCATTATGGTGTTTTTTAAATCAGTTCAGATGTTGTAAAAAGTCAGCAATGTATAACAATGAACAGTGATTAAAGGGATATGAGGCTAGTTGTCATAAGGATGCACCATTGCTTTATGTTAAGCAATGCTAAGACTGAACACTATTATATTAATATCCATGCTGCCAGGTCATGTTAACCTACCAAAGTCTTCATAACGCAGCACTCCATGGTGATGCCCAGGCTGTAATTAACGGTACCAAAGCCTTGCACGTTTCAAACGTTTAAAGTAGGATGTTAAATATACTGGAATTGTTGTAGAAGAGACAATGTAGTAGAAAGCTTAGATATTGTTGTTAAGGTTCCTACCTTTTCCCTTGCAGGGCTTATAACCAGTGTCTAGTTAATGGCCTGATGATGAACACCTGAGCCTCCCTATACTTAAGCAGGAGTTCTAGCAGTGTTCGTGGCCAGGTCGTTTCACTCCACTGTGCACACAACCACTGGTGTGCACGTGCTCAGGCGTGCCTTGACACGTTGGACGTTTGCTTGCTTAGTTTGTTGGCTAGTTGGTAACGTTGGGGCTTTTACTGCGACAGATGGGTACGGGGTAAACCCCTAAGGCATTTAGCGTTTGAGGGACACTTGTAGGGGTTTTCGATCCGTTCTCAGGTACGCTCTGGCTTGGCTTATACGTGCGCTCCTCACACGTCTGAGCCCGCACCCTCTTCATCCTCGGCCACTATTTAGCCTCACTCCCCACTTCTTTGTTGAGCCTTGCTCTAGTCGGCTGCCCTCTCAGTTTGAGACATGCTCCGGCTAGAGCCGCCACCCAGCTGCATGCTTAAAATATACGTGCCCCTGCATGGCTTTCTCGAGCTACATGCGTGCTCGAGCTCACGCTTGTTCCCTGGCGCCTCGGCGCCGTCCCCAATCGATCTGCGCCCGTGCTATATACGTGTTTGTCGCCTTTTGCGATCGATTCGCGCTCGCGCTGCATGCATGCCCCAGCTCACGCTCGTCCTCTGGCGCTCCGGCGCTTTCACCACAGTTGGCTGCCCGCTCCTCCGGCTTGGGTTCCACCACCCGGCTGCACGGTTTAAAATAAGACGCGCCCTTGTATGGCTTTCTTGCACTGCATGTGCGCTCTGGCGTTCCGGAGTCCTCCCGTGCCTCGCGATTTGGGAGACAACCCAAATCGGCACCTCATCGTGCTTTTTGCACGCTCGCCCACAGTCCTGTATGGACTCTGCCGCTTCCTTCCCTGGCAGTTGATGGCGTCCACGAGTCGCGACTGGTAGGGGCTGCACCCCGAACCCGCGGCTCAGGAAACTCATATTCTAGGTCTTCGTCCAAAGGGTCGATATAAGCCACTATAGGGTCACTATCGGCGCCGAACCCCATATCCGGCCGTAAAGGCGTTCACCACAATTTATTCACATGTTACTCTCTCCTGGAAAGCAACACAGCGGCGTGCCTTTTCACCTTTTTGTTTTCATATGTTAGAGAGCCTTTCGCTCCTTTTTCCCCTTTTCAGTTTGGTTATATATTATTTCCTCATTATTATTATACGCTATGGGATTTCTTGGTCCTGCATACTTGGGTCCTAACACATCCCGTAACAATTGTGTGCTTTGTTTACATAGTGTAGCCTTGTAAAGTTGGCCATGTGGCATGTATTCACACAGTAAAATACCAGATCGCACAATCCAGGTCCATGTATTGTTAAACCACAAATACCCATACAATATCATTAATTTTGAGACATTGTGCATTCAAAAGCTCATGCCACATTGTATATACCTGTATCACAGGTATGTAATGTTATTATTCTGCATACTGAAGCATCTTTTTGTGGAACTGTAGACCTAATAACAATTGATGTTGCTGCAATGAAATATGTATTAACATGCTTAGCAGTTGCTATATTAGACATGAAGTGAGTAGACATAAAGAGAAAGAAAATTGTTCTATGTACTCAGTAATATGAGTGTCAAACCCAGAAATACTGGTTTTACATTTCTCAGAACCAGAAGAACTACACAAAAGCATTGTTTTAAAAAAAATACTTTTATACAGTTTTTAATAAAGGTAACCTCTGTGTCATTTGTATTGAGTGTGAACAGTTTATATTCCAGCTGGGAAACCCCATGCCTGATCAAAAACAGAGCACAATTCTCTAGACTCTTATCTAAACAGTAAAAACGACCAAGACCTGATAGAGGTCAGACCTGTAAATATTGTAATAGCTCACCCCCTACTTGATTTTTCAAAAGCATCTTAGCACTCATCAACATTACTGTGATTTGCCTGTTTTGTTCTGTTATTTTAATAAAAAATACTAAAACATCATTACTATCTCTCTAAAATTACTTTCTCATTACTCTAAAAATCTATGATACAGAGATCAGCCACAAAATGAAAACCAACCACATTCTTGTTGAAGTCTATTTTCTCAGCTCCTTGTATCGTTTACGGGCACTTTTATATATTATAGGTACAGTACATATATATTATACAGACTGCAGTCCAGCTGTTGTGTTGTGTTTTGTTTTGTGTACAAGTCCCATTTGAACCTATTATTCAATAGTTAGAACCCCCACATTACCACCACAGAAAGTATTTGGGTGGTGAAGCATTCTCAGCACTGCAGTGACACTGATACAGCCATGCTGCTGGAGTTTAAACAACTGTCAAAATTCAATTAGACACACCTACCTTGTTGGTCCAACTTGCAGATGTAAAGTCAAACAGTAGTTTGAAAAACAGGGTGAAAGGGGGGCAAAGTATGCAGACCAACAAAAGAATTACAGTGTGTAATTCTTGCACAATTAAAATGTTTACCTACAGGGCCATGCATACTTACACAATCATCATGAACACCAAGATTCAAAACAAGTCTGGGCCAAAATTATTAAAAGAAATATTGGTTATGGTTATAAAATATATCCCCAAATTCCTCAGGGCACAATTGTGTCTATTACTAAGTAACAGAAACAACATGGCATAATTAAAGCTGCTTACAGAAGGTAGTCTATAAATAGTCTGTCTCCTATTAAGGAGGGCAATTATCAGATACTGTCAGATGCTCTGATGGAGCTGAAGAGATATGCAGCTGAGACTGGAAAAACTGTGGACAACACAATTTTCTCTGAAAACTTAACAAGGCTGGGCTTTATGGAAGATTAGCAAGAAAATAGTGGTTTTCTTTCTTTCCTCATCAGCCTTCTCGAAAAGATACTCTGTGATACCACAGTGCAGCATCATGCTGTGGTGATTTTTTTTCATCTTTAGGACCTGGGAAACTGGCCAGACTTGAGGGCAAGATGGATGGAGAACATGGTTTTTATTTTTGTTTGTTTGGTTGCTTTCAGCATCAGTGGCTATTTACAGCAAGTTTATATCTGTACACAAGGGTAAATCAAAACAAATCATACATACTCAGATCTGGCACATTTTAAACATTAAACCATTTACCTAATGGCTGGTTACATGAATGTAATGCATGTATTTTGACTAGTACAGCACCGTCACTTACGGCAAGAAGGTCCTGGATTTGAACCCTGGTAGAGTGGTTCATTCTGAGTGGAGTTTGTCTTCCTCGTGTCTGCATTGGTTTGCTCAGGATATTGGTTTCCTTCCATGGTTAAAATATATGTGTGTTAGGCTAACTGGCATTTCTAATTCCTCTCTTAGTGTGTGAGAGTATGAGTATATGTGTAATACGATGGATCAGTACCCTGCCGAGGCTTCCCTTGAGCCCTGTGCACCAGCTTTCCCACGGCCTTGACCAGGGTTAAATGAATAAGACAATGAATGATTGTTGAATTAATGTCTTTTTACTGTGGGAGGCATTCGGAGCACCCAGATTAAACCCACACAGGAATGAGAAGGACATACAAACTCAACACGGGTGGACACATTGTTGGGATCAAACCGAGGACGGTGGAGCTGTGAGGTGACTTTCTCAAAGGAAAACCTGTTCCAGACTGCCATGCATTTGAGTCTGTGGTGGAAGTTCTCCTTCCAACAATACACTGACTAAATCATACAAAAAGCTGCACAAAGTGTGGGCAATTCAAAGTCCAGACCCCAATCCAGATGGGAATCTTTTCCAAGATTTTTTCAAGAATCTCTATCAAAATTAATCACTTCTTACCAATGGTCTCCAAGCAATCCAAAATAGTTTGAGGCTATTTAATTGTGGTATATTTCATTTGTCATTTCTGATCACTTTGTGACATATTGTGACGTGTTGTCATCCATATTGAACTCTCCAAAATCTAAAACATTTAGTGATTTTTCAGCTAATCTTAATCCCTCTGTTTTTTCTCAATGTTTACCTAGAAGTCAAAGTCAAGAATCCATGTCACAGACCGCAGATCATCTTAATCACAGTCATTATGGTGATGGTAATCATTGTACTGGTGTCCATCGCTGTAGTCCAGAACAAACCACTCTTGCAGAAGTACAAGGTATGATGGGCAACATTAAGCATGGTGATGGTTTAGAATACATTCCATGTAGAATTAAGAATCTGCAATTATGAATTTCTGAACATTGTGTCCTGTTTATGTATAATAGCTACACAATGCCCAAACATGTCAAAAATGCTATTACTATCAAGAGTGAATGTCATTCTGAACCCAGTGAAAGTTATTAAAGATTGGTTAGAATGTAGTGACAGATCTGATCTATTATCCAGATTTTGATGCAATTTTATACATTCTTTGTTCTGCAGTATGGAATAGTTCTTGATGCAGGGTCTTCACACACATCTGTCTTTATATATGAGTGGCCAGCAGAGAAAGAGAACAACACTGGAATGGTTCAGCAGAAGCAGGCTTGTAATGTAAAAGGTAAATAACAACAACACTTTTATTTGTGGTATTTCAGAGAAAAGTCACTCATTTTTATTTGATGTAGGGGAGATCGGGTATGGTTGTAATATAGGGAGAGTGGTAACACCAATTCCACCAATAAGAGATAAGACAGGGGTCATACTATAATTACAGTGTTTAGTGAATCCCTTCTCGAGCACACATGGTAAATTTCAAGGCTGTTAACAGCTATATCTATGTACAGATTATGTAGAGAAAAAACTAATTCTGGGATAAGAAATTCATTTTTTTTGTTTAGTATTCCACTTGCGTAGTTTATATCTCATGACTTATATTCGATTAAATAACACTTTCTTATGCAAAATATGATGCATTGTGTTGCTGCAAATGTCATGCCAGTATGCTAACACAGCTAGATAATCAGTGGATGATAGGGGTGGGGTTGGTGGGAACACAGCTTTTCCTCTTATATACAAGTACTTTCTTGATTTTAATAATAAATTTACAAAATGCCTCGGCAGTCGAAAATGAAAAACAGCAGAGGTGTATAAAAAAAGATAAAGTCACAAAGAAGGTTAAGTCTGTAAGATCGGTTGTGAAGGCAATTGGGATTTGTAACGCCAAGCAGATGCTGCAGGGTAGATTACTGGAGCAGCAAGGACACATGAAGACTATACTCCAGGGTTACCACTTTTATTTGTCTGATTAGGAAAATATAGAAATAATAACCATACGCGTTGTCATTCGTTTTCCATTTTCGTTTTTTAAATTAAATAGAATTAATTGTTGTACGCTAGTGCTCATTAAGCCTACAAACTGTAAAATAATTTACACTCACAAACAGGCGTGCGCACGCACACACACACACACACACGCACACACAAACGTGTGATAATATATTAATAAACCTTATTTTGAAGCATATTACATGGTGCTTTTGCTTCTTTTGTCCAAATGTTACAACTTACCCCAGCAGTTGTTACAACTTACCCTGGAACTCTTTGTGTTTGACATTAAGTCATGAGGTTTGTGATTTTCATTTATTTGGTGTCATTTACTATGAAGGTTTGAGAGCCCTCAAAATCTCAAAAATTGCATGCATTTTTTAGCACGAGATTTTAGCATTCTGGTGAATACAATTCTGTGGTAAACAGGCATTGGTGTTTTAATTATGATTCTTGAAATGCACCAGGTCATCAACATACATATAGCCCTTAGTTTTGAAAGGCTGTAGCTATTTGTACAGCTGGATCTGATCTAAATAAAAAAATAGCTTATTTAAGCAATATGCATTAACTTTTGTTCTCAACCAAACAAACAGCAATGCTTTTTCACCTTGTTGTTTTATGAAGTGGTAAAGGAACGTCTGTTTGCTGTACAAAATGCAGCAGGGAAGAAATTCATTTTTAAATTTTCTCTAATTTTTGTGAGCAGCATATTTAGATATTTTATGTGAAGGTGTTCTTTGGGTTTTTTTGTTTATACAGCCAGCATGGACAATATAGTGGGCTTTGGAGTTTATTTTACATATCAGGACAAAACAGTAAACAAATCAACAGGGCTTTATCGCACTGTTTAAGGCTGTTAGTTGGTAGTGTACGAGACTGTGGTTCAGCTGCAAAGTCACTACACTAATGTGCAGTTGTAAAAAAAGCATGCATAATGAGAATGAGAATTTAAACTGTATGGTATACTGTTTGTTGTGTATTGGGTATAAATTCTAATAATAAAATTATAATTGTACATTATAATTGTAGACTTTACATTATTATTTTTGGATTTGTAAACACATTAAAAAATAACTCCTAATCTTAAGAATCTTTTTTTAATAGGACAGTGTTATTTTCACTGTGATAACTAACTTGACCCATTCATCAGTTTATAAAGTCAGAATGAATCATCTGTACAGTATTAAGGTTATAAAAATGTCGGACTTAGTAGGCAGATTTATCTGTCACATTGTAAGTACCGGTATGTGGCTTTATCTAGGTCAGGATGTGAGAGAAGAGATCACTTATGGATGTACTGTTTATAGCATGATGAATATGAACCTATTACACTGTAAATAATATGTGTGTTGCCTGTAAAGTCTCCTGAATAACACTTTTGTTGCATCTAAAAGGCAAGGGCATTTCCAGTTACTCAGAGAATCCACAGTTGGCTCATATCTACCTGAAGGAGTGTATGGATGTGGCCAGGAGTGTCATACCTAAACACAGACATCGCGAAACTCCTGTATACCTTGGAGCTACTGCTGGAATGAGATTACTCAAGTAAACACTATTAAATATGTTACAGACAATGTTTATTATATATTTAATATAACATTCACTAAGAGAGAGGTAACAAATTATTTATTTTGATAATCATTGCCAGTTAAGACTCAACTGTTAGAACGCATTGCTTATACACAGCACAGTCTATACGTATGTCGATTACAAGATTTGTAATTTATACAGAATGTCTGTTTTAATTTAAATCAATGTATTTTTAAGGCTAAAGGATGACACTTCGTCAGGAAAGGTACTGGAATCCGTAGAACAGTTCCTGCAGACCTACCCGTTTTCGTATGAAGGTGCTCGTATTATTACCGGCCAGGAAGAGGGAGCCTTTGGCTGGATCACTGTCAATTACCTGAGCGATAACTTCAGAAAGGTAAATCCGAAGTCTAGGCATTTCGTTCAAAAGACTGGTACCTGGTGTACCTGGTGTAACCAGATTAATATTATGGATTTGTTTGAAATATAATGTGGTCTCTTAAATTAAATAAGATCTAAGTTTGCCTTAATTGAATAAAGTCAGTGTTGCTGTTAGGCAGGTATGATAGTGAAAGTGACAGGACAGGAACAGTAAGCAAGTAAACCTTTTTAAATTTGATCTTAACCACGTAGCCAGTGTGTATTTGAAGGGGCGTTTTCATCTGCTGTTTGAACATACTGCCACAGTGTAGAACTACACTTTAAAAATAACATCAAAAGGGAATTCTAAACTGGACAGAGGCATTTTAACAATTTATTGAACAGTGTATTTTACCAGAAAAGGACAAAACGAGTGAGTAGCTTGGAGTGTTATTTGGTAATACAAACTTGTGTGCATGTCTTAATCTGCAGGCCTCAGGGACCTTTGGAGCTCTTGATCTAGGTGGAGCCTCTACACAGATCACATTTGAGTCTGGACAGGAAATTGAGTCTCCAGATAACTCTATTGATTTTCGCCTTTATGGGAATGATTACCATCTATACACCCACAGTTTTCTCTGCTATGGAAAAGATCAGGCGCTAAAGCTTTTTTTGGCCGAGGAACTCAAACCAAAGCTGGGAAAGGTGAGATATTTGAGACCAATGAGCAGCATATACTTCTTTTTTTGACAAGACAATACATCTTATATTGCTGTCTTTCATGTGTTTTTTCTAAGACAGAGACCATTATTGTGGATGACCCTTGTTTTCACCTAGGCTACAGTGCCACCCAAACCTTTGAGGGTGTATTTAATAGTCCTTGTGTGAAAGGGATGAAATTTCCCAAGGGAAACTTTACCCATAATGGCCTTGGAAATGGGAATAAATGCCACGATGAAGTCAGGAAAGTCTTAAATGCCACTTACTGTGACCACTCAAGATGCTCTTTCAATGGTGTTTTCCAGCCTCCGGTAGAAGGAAGTTTTATGGTAAGGCAACACACTATTGCAAAAAAAAAGTGCATGTAAGCATGTTATGACTTCATGAATTACATTCAGCACTTCTAACCATGAATGACATATTGCTGTCTATTAGGCATTTTCTGCATACTTTTTTGTGATGGACTTTTTGAATTTGACCACTCGCACTTTAGAGGAGGCAAAAGTGGAACTGAAGAAATATTGTGCCACCCCCTGGACAACTGTAAGATCTGTGTTTTAATTACATACATTTTAATTTGGCGTTTAACTTAACATTGTACGTAAAGCTCATATTTAAGTTTTGTCTGCTTTTAAAGGTAAAGCAAAATCATCCCAGTGTGAAAGAGAAGTATCTTTCAGAATACTGTTTCTCGGGTACCTACATTTTAACCTTGCTGGAAGATGGATACAGCTTCACGTCTAAAAATTGGAAAGACATCCACTTTACCCAGAAGGTATGCACTGCTGAGTAATCATAAAATTCCCAGTTGTTGAAGCATACTCATTTATGTTTGCATGCTATTTTATGAATGGTTGTTTTGTTCTGTCTTTATGTGACTTGATGTTTTTGTCTGTGAAGATTGGGGACAGTGATGCTGGCTGGACACTGGGTTATATGCTGAATCTGACAAACATGATCCCTTCTGAAGCTCCAGACACCCCTCTCATGCCATATGGAAGCTACGTTACACTGATGGTCCTTCTTTCACTCCTGATTTTTGCCCTGCTTTTACTCGCCTACATATTCTTTCGCCGACCAGCGGGCTGGGCCCAAAGTTATCAGATATGATTATTTAGATCTGAACAAACATGGCATGCTACTGTCTACTCTACTGTACTTTTGAAGAATGAAAACCATAGGACTGATAACCACTAAACTCTGTGATATAATAAACAGTTCAGTCTTACGTTTCAGAAAAGAGAGACTTCACACCTCATAAGAGGGTGAGAAGGGCAGACATAAAGTTTGGGAACTGGGTCAATTGGAGGATTACATAACAACATATCATACCTGCACCTGGGATGATGCTTATTCATTTCTCCAGTCTTTGTTGTGACAAGATTTTGAGGCCGATCCAAATAACATCAGGAGCAAAGACTGCAAATACAATGAAGGGTGACGGTAGATTCATAAACAGGAATGCAAACTGTTATATATTATGCAGCTTTAACTTCAAGAACAGGACTGTGACAGGACAAAATGCAGTTGCAACGATGTAGCTCTGTACCTGTGTAACTGCTTTGTGTATTGCACTTAATTCAGCGTTTTTTATGTCATCACCGGTAGTAGTTTCTGAACGCACACTGCTTTTACCAGAAAACAAGAAGGCACAGTTTTTTGTTACTGTTCCTTACTGTCCAAAAATGTGTTCTTTTATTACTTGGCATAATCACTTATTTTAAAGTGTCAAATTATTTTCTCAACATTTATTTGCAATCAGTATGTACTGTTTGATTACTCTTGTAGCATGTACATGACAGGCATAAGGTGTGAAAGCAAGAGCAACCAAAGAATCAATTCCAAAATATCCACTGTTCACTTACAGTGATTTCCTGGAAAGGAAAATCTGGTGCCTAGCTGACAGGCATAGGTCACAAGACAGGAATAACTCTAGCCAGGGTATTAATTCATCATATGGCACACACTAGGGACACTTTATATATACACCAATTAATCTAACACACGTCTTTGAACAGTGTGAGGAAACTGGAGTATTCCCACACAGACACAGGGAGAACATGCACACAGAAAGGACCCAGACCATCCCCTGGGGATTGAATCAAGGGCCTCGCTGTGAGGTGACCGTGCTACCTAGCGAGCTACCTTGGTGCTCTCAAAAATATTGAATTATTACAATTAAGCCTTGTTTAGTTTGATCAGGTCTTAATTAAACATAATAGGATAAATTGAAAATAAAATAAAATAAAACATTTGTTTTAGACTGATTTGTAGCTAATTAAGCTCTATTATTATGTCAGAAAATGTATTCTATGTCTTTTTGTTTATCTAAATATATAAAGGTTTCGTCCAAACAGCTGGCCCTTAGTGCCTGTGTACTTGATTTTTAACCCAATGGCTAGCAAGAATTTTATTTTTAAATACTAAGAAATATGAATAAAATGATTAGCATTTATATAAAACTTGTATATGTAATATGTTTTAAGGACTTTATTTTAGTTACAGCATGTCAAGGAAATAAACAACTGTCATGCCTTACAAAGGTTTACAATGAGCAGCAATTCCACAGGAATATAATAAGAATATAATAATGCACTGCCAAAGTTATGGAAATATACTGCCCACAAAAATTAGGGGGTATTTCAAAATGAAATATCCCATAATTAAATATCCCCCATTTTTTTATATAATATGAATTCAGTCCATTGTTTATTTCAAGTTTACATTACGTGATTACATAAAGAGCCCATAAATCACCAAATTAAACAAAATGAAACAACATTATACTCAGTAATTTACATATCGGTGAGTGGGAAAAGTATGTGGACCTCTAAGATTAATTTGATGTGGGATGACAATCAGTTGTGAGTGAGCATGTGGTTGGATGCATGCGTATGAGAGCCTGATTGACACAACAGATTTGTGGAAGTGTATTTTTAAACAAACAAAAGAAAAGTCTGATGACCTCAGGAAAAGGTTTCAAAAGATTGCAAAAACATCTCTAGAATTTGGACAGTGAGACATCACCTTGATCACCTTGACCGACCAGTCTGTCAGATGCCTTGTAGATGTTGCTGGTCATGCCACTGCAGTGGTGTCTAACACCATATTTAACACCAACCAGATGGCTAGGCAGGCAGTAGACAATTGTTAAATGTGTTGTAGAAGGCGGAGAGCAAAACTGAAATGAAACTTGGTAAAAGTAAGCAGCATTATTTCCAGTTACTGAACTGGGACCAACTTGTAGGACTTGTGTAGAAACTATGACGGTTTAGATCATATTATTCAGAAATGCACAAAATTCTAAAAGGGTAAAGGACTGTGGCAGTGTACTGAAATATAAGAATAATATTTAGAATATTCATATATGCTTTCTATGCTTTCAATAGTACATTACATTTAATAAACTGTTATATTAAACATTACTGTACTACACAGAACATAACCTATTTCTGATTCCCAGTTTCAAATATTGCTACATTGTGCTTTGACACAGTAAACAGAATGTTAATTAACACATGCTAAGAATGCAAAAAGTAACTTTAGCAAAGCTAATTAATTAAGTAGTATTGTTCTGATATCAACTGAAAGGCTTAAAACCATCATTTTATCACAGTCACTCTCATAGTCTTTTATAATCTTTCAGTTAACAGTTGTCTGAACCACAGTGCATCTTGGAATTATATAATTTAGTCTATGAGGTGTTATCTGAGTATAAAAAAATGGATTAAGGTTTAAGTGACGGGAAGGTGAAGGGAAAAGCACGTTATGGTGATGGAGCAGATTTAGAGTTGCACTTTCCTATCCTACTTGGGCAAATGAGCAGTGTTTCAGTCTGTTTGCTTCTGACGCCCTCTTGTGGCTTTTTCCAGTTGTACACCATTGTTTGCAGCTGTAGAAGACACTTATCCCAGTCCTCCGGAAGAAGCAGCAACAGAAAGCCCATGCAAATGGTGGACACAGCAATAATACGCACACTGTTGAACTGAATCTCACACATGTAGCGGTCTATTACTGGAAAAAAAAAGAAAAGTCGAATTTCATCCAGAGATCACATGGTTACATTCTTTAGAATTTAAGTGAAAGTTTTCAAATACATATAGTTTTCAAACAGACATATTTTTGACCCAGACTTGTTGGTAACTCACCAGCATTCACAGGCACACTGAGGACAATGCTCAAAGAAATCAATGTGGGAAGTGTTATCAGTACACCGAAATTGATCAGGATGTTAAAAACTAGGACAACAAAACAGACAGAAGCACAAATATAGCAAAAGCGTACTTCATCCAGCACCTATGTTTTGCTTGGACATTTATCAAACGCACATTCACTTATACATTTCAAACCTGCTTTTCAAAGTTTGGGCTGGAATTTGAACCAATACTCTTTATTGTTACAAAGTTTAAGGATCATTATTATCATCTAGTTTGGCTTAATTCACAGGGCAAACATCAGTGCCTCTGTTTCCACCTGCAATAAGGTTTGGTCTCTTTTGGACTCTCAAAACAGCCAAAGCAATGATGAGATTTAAATGTACAGTATTATCTGCTGACAATAGGCTTATATCATTTACTTACTATTGTACCATGGGCCTACTTGTCAAAATATTTGTTCAATGTAAATGCATATAGCTTGAAAAATCTGTTTACCAGCATAATGGTCAATAATGGATTAGAGGACATGTTAAATCGCTAGACATTCACATTTCATAATGAAAGATTCGAGTGCTACATATGAAGCATACCCAGCAGCAGAGCAGCCATACCACATAGACTGTACCAGGGTATATTACTGAACAAGCCAAAATCCTCAGCCCCAGTGAGGAGGAGTATGAGAGGCACAATGCTGACAAAGAGCATGTTGGCCCCTCCAAGGACGGTCAAGTACAATGCTGCTTCGCCCAGTTTGGCTCCACCCCAAGCCAGCTTAAAGAGCACCTGCAAACAGAAATGGGCATGCTCATTAATCACAATAGTCACAGTCTCAGCATAAACTTATGCAGCATTTTTAGTGCCCATTTTGCAGCATGGTATTATGTTGTACACTACAAGGCAAAAGTTTGCATGTGACCGATTAAGTGCCATACGGTTTCCAGTTTTTAATAATTGTTTATTAAACTTACTTAATAAAAACACAGGTGTGCACAGGTGCATATTCAAACTCAATGATTTAAATCTTTTTCTTAATTTTTTTTCTCTAACTTTACTCACCCATTTTATTTAGTGGCTTAATATGAGGTTATGGTTGTTCATTGATTTTCCGCTAAAAGCAACAGCTGTGAGACAGTGTGTACACAACTGACTAATTTTGCTCACCTTGTACATTGCTGCTGTTGATGCAGATCCAACCACCAAGGAAATTCCAATTACAGAGTGACTATGGAAACCATCTGCATAGGTTATCATTACTATGCCTGCAATGGCTAAAATGGATGCAACAATCTGTAAGGAAAAGGGGAAACAAGCATTTGTGCTTTAAGTACACTGAAAACTAAGAGGTATGGTGTGATTTGCAGCATTTGTTTCTTGCGGTTAACATCAAACCTTAGTGGACTGGTACTATCAGTCTCACCTTGATGCCCATGAAACGGTCACGCAGTACGATCCAAGAAATGAGGAAGACGAAGGCACGGCTGCAGCAGAAGAGAGCTGAGGCATCTGTTGGTGGGATCCTGCGCAGGCCCTGTAGGTACAGGTAGCTAGTAAGAGTCCACAGCACTCCAGATGGAGCCACCCATGACAGCAGAGTCCTCAGAGACAACCCATCTTCTCCCAGGAACTGACAGCATTCTCTGTGTTTATACACACACAGACTCAAAAACAATCAAGATCAATTTTACTGCAACATTAACAAGAATACCTTAAAATCTCCACTGCTAAATTGTATGTTTTTTCCCAATTGATTATAATATTTATAAACAGTGAGGGGCAAAAGTCAACGACTGGAAACTAGAAATCATATAACCAGAACAGCAATTTGTATTAGAAGTAGATTTTAATCAGAATGTATTAGTATACTGTTCACAAAAATTAGGGCAATATTTAATTAATAGATATTTTATTTTCAATATACAGTACAGATCAAAAGTTCGGACACACCTTTTTTCTTTATTTTCATGACTATGTAGATTAACACTAAAGGCATCAAAACTATATACTTAACAACAAAGTGTGAAACAACTGAATATATGTCTTATATTCTAGGTTCCTCCAAGTAGCCACCTTTTGCTTTGATTACTGCTTTACACACTCATTCTCTTGATGAGCTTCATGGGGCAGTCAACTGAAATGGTCTTCCAACAGTCTTGAAGTAGTTCCCGGAGATGCTTAGAACTTGTTGGCCCTTTTGCCTTCATTCTGCGGTCCAGCTCACCCCAAACCATCTCGATTGGGTTCAGCTCTGGTGACTGTGGAGGACAGGTCATCTGGCGCAGCATCCCATCACTCTCCTTCTTGGACAAATAGCCCTTACACAGCCTGGAGGTGTGTCCTGTTGAAAAATAAATGAAGGTCCAACTAAACGTAAGCCGGATGGAATAGCATTCCGCTGCAAGATGCTGTGGTAACCATGCTGGTTCAGTATGCTTTCCATTTTGAATAAATCCCCAACAGTGTCACCAGCAAAGCAACCCCACACCATCACACCTCCTCCTTGATGCTTCACGGTGGGAACCAGGCATGTAGAGTCCATCCGTTCACCTTTTCTGCATCGCACAAAGACACTGTGGTTGGAACCAAAAATCTCAAATCTGGACTCATCAGACCAAAGCACAGATTTCCACTGGTATAAGTCCTTGTGGTCTTTAGCCCAAACAAGTCTCTTCTACTTGTTTCCTGTCCTAAGCAGTGGTTTCCTATCAGCTATTTTACCATGAAGACCTGATGCACACAGTCTCCTCTTAACAGTTGTTCTAGAGATGTTTCTGCATTGACCTGGACTCTAATTTGAGCTGCTGTTAACCTGTGATTTTTGAGGCTGGTGACTCGGATGAACTTATCCTCCGCAGCAGAGGTGACTTTTGGTCTTCCTTTCCTGGGGCGTTCCTCATGCGAGCCAGTTTCTTTGTAGCGCTTGATGGTTTTTGCGACTGCATTTAGGGACACTTTCAAAGTTTTCCGGACTGACTGACCATCATTTCTTAAAGTAATGATGGCCACTCATTTTCTTTACTTAGCTGCTTTTTTCTTGCCATAATACAAATTCAGTCTATTCAGTAGGACTATCAGCTGTGTATCCACCTGACTTCTGCAAAACACAACTGATGGTCCCAACCCCATTTATAAGGCAAGAAATCCCACTTATTAAACCTGACAGGGCACACCTGTGAAGTGAAAACCATTTCAGGTGACTACCTCTTGAACCTCATCAAGAGAATGCCAATAGTGTGCGAAGCAGTAATCAAAGCAAAAGGAGGCTACTTTGAAGAACCTAGAATATAAGACATATTTTCAGTTGTTTCACACTTTTTTGTTAAGTATATAATTCCACATGTGTTAATTCATAGTTTTGATGTCTTCAGTATGAATCTAAAATTGTCATAGTCATGAAAATAAAGAAAAGTCTTAGACCTTTGGTCTATACTGTATATATATTCCCTAATTATTGTGAGCAGAATATTAGGTACCAATATATCTGTTTCCCCTTTTGCTGTAATGACAGATTGCACTTAATTTGTAATTGTCCATGTTATCCCAGTATGATATAACAATCCATGTCAATCTTGTGATGTTGTCTTATAGTTCCCCCATAAGTACTTGATCAGGTTTAGGTCAGGCGACGGTAACAGGAAAGTCCTTCACATCTGCGTAGACAACTAGGAATGAGTTTTTTTGCCATTGCGCCCAACTGTCAAACATACAACCATCATCTAGAAATTGCCAACCAATTTGCTGAAGACCTTTTGTCTATTTATCCATTCTCCTTAATGTACTTTCACTATCAGAGATGCAGATAATCTACAGAAGTGCATATGGGCACTTTCCTGTGTCATTATTATAGCCATGGGCAGATTTAGAACGTAAAACATTTATGAGTATTGTCCAATCTTATAATCAAATTCCTTCATATATAAATTAATGAATTGATAGATTAATAAATTAATTAAGCATTTAAGCTCATTGTACAAAAAATTATTCATCTGTAACTGAAACATACCTAATGTAATACCTCCACGAGCACGAATAAGAGCAGTGATTTGATATGTCATGGACATGTTCAATCGTGCTTGTTGTTCCAGATTTCAAGAGGGTTCACATCTGAGGATTTTGTGGGCCAGTCCAGATATGTGTCTGCTCCTGAACTATTTGTGAATGAAACTGTGGGTACTGCTCATGCTTGTTGGCTGATCAAACGATCCTCTGGTGGTCTGCCTGGGCCACCTGGAGACTGTTCACCATGTAGACGTGCCCTAATAACACTTAATAACAGCTATGGCAGAATGACCCTGATTGTGGTTAATGCTTGTGGCAAGACCAAGTGTCTAATCATACCACACGTGAGACTAGCAGCAATCCAACTTTCTATCTGGGTTTGTTTTATTGTCAGTGAGTGTCAATCTCTTTCTTTTCATTTAAGCAAAACAGTCAAGCCTACTAATCTACTTTACTCAGAGGTAATAATGTGGCTCTCTACATAGCTTTGCAGTTTGATGGATTGGTTTAATGGTTTGAATGGCTTGAACACAAAGTAAAATGCACTCACAAGCTCTGGTTAATAGAAAAAGTGTGAATTAAAATTTAAAAAATGGTTTGTGGAAGGAGTTCCACAAACTTAGTAACACATATCAGGGGGAATAAATAGAATGGTCAAAATATTCAGCAAAGTAATGAAATAAAATAAATCCAGAAATAAATCAATTCCTCACAGTTTATTACCATTCCCACTGATTTAAATCAGCAAATGTAGGGTAACATGAAATGTGTGGGCTGCGAAATTGATTGAATGTCTCTGACTAGTATTGATGCAACTTTGCTCCACCAACGCTGATGTAAAGTAGACAAATAAGCAAACATCTCAACATCGGCAGTAATCTCTCACCTAAATCGTTGTCTGAAGCTCTGCCGGTCGCTGCTGCAGCACAGGTGGCCCAGATAATAGAGGGGGAAAAGGACACAGTTCCATGAGGTTGCAAACCAGGTGAGAGTAAAAGGAACATTGACTCGTCTGAGTGTCAGCTTGGCCAACTGAGTGGAGCCTGACCATGACGTACACACACAGAGAACAACAGTGACGCCCCAGAGGGCATGGCGTAGGTGGGCTAAGGTCCAACACAGGCAGCATTGTATACTCTGCTGCTGACTTGTACTCTCTGACATTTTTACACTTGTGCCAGCATGACCATCAACCTTCAAACCTCCACTCTCTCTGCTCGATTTCTCAGGAACTGCAGACAAACAAAACACAGGCGGATATGAGCTCAAGGTTCAGAACTAAAGCTAAATGACTATACAAGTAGAGAGGTTTTTGTATTGAGCTAAAAAAAAACTTTAGCTTTAGCTATAAATGATTTTATAGAGCATTTTTTGTCCACTCACACTTTAATTACACCTTGTCATTGGCCATTAGTACTGACCAAATTACTGTAGGTTTTTTTTACAGTAATAAAGCTGTATGAATAAACATCACACACAGTGGTGTAATTATAGACGCATTGATTATTCATTACATTAAAATCACCTCCTTGTTTCTCTTACTGTCCATTTTTTCAGCTCCATTTCCTAGGTTCACTTTAGTGTTGCACAATTACAGACATCTGTTGATTTACATTTACACCCAGTTCTTCATTGGTCAGGATCATCATTGAGCAGGTATTATTTGGGTGGGGCATCCAGCATTATTTTCAAATGTTTCACATGCTGGATTTACCTACTTGAAACACTGCTGGACAGCAAAAAGACAGTCTTCAGACAGGGATGCTGTTATTGACACATAATGTAGATGTAGCCAAATAGTTTGATCACAGGATCACCTTACATCCGTCCTATCTGTAGATCTGTATCATCATATCATCTCATATTTAACCAAATCTCTCTGGTGTCATTGGCGTGAGCAGAACTGGTGCAGTGGTTAGCACTGCCGCCTCTAAGCTCTGACATACCTGGTTTAATTCCACATCCTGGATTCTGTGCCTGTGTGGAGTCTGCATGACCTTCCTGTGTCATCATGGGTTTTCTCTGGGTACTCT
Organism: Parotocinclus haroldoi; assembly: GCA_034779995.1. Lineage (NCBI taxonomy): Eukaryota > Metazoa > Chordata > Actinopteri > Siluriformes > Loricariidae > Parotocinclus > Parotocinclus haroldoi. Next base: position 29,903 of record JAUZST010097927.1, read on the forward strand.
GGGTTCCTCCCATGTTCCAAACACGTTAGGTTAACTGCTGTCTCTAAAGTGCCCCTCACTGTGCAAATGTGTGTAAGAGTACGTGAGCTGTTCCGTCTTGAAGTATTTTAAATAGGTTATTTCATGACTTGTTTAATATCTTAACTGTCATATTTTCATGTAAGCATAATGCTATATCTAAGGAATGCTATTCTGAATACACTAAATAGGATAAAACATAAAAGTTGTAAAATGATAAGGCTTGCTATTTTTGCACTGCAACTAAACTGATGTTGTTTCAGTGGGTGTGGCACTGGTACAAGACACAGCATTGCTGCTGAAGTTTATAAGCATCTCATGGTCACTGCAGGACTGAGAATATTACACCATGCAAAAAAGCCCCAACTAAAAGCATTCTGTCATTCTGTGACTACTTATTAAGCACTAAACAATTACTAATGAAAACTGTGCAGCAACAGATGAGCTACATCCTCTGACATTTTATCAACTAATTGAACCACCAAGGTAGATATGGCCTAATAGGGAGAGTGGGCAGAGTGTTAAAAAAAACTCCAGCAGCATAAAAAAATAACATGTAATTAGTGACAACATCACATTATTGTCATTGCAGTGCTCTGAATTATTTTCCAATCAAATAATACTTACTCTGTGGTGGAACTGTGGGGATTCTGACCATTGAAAAACATGGTCAAAGAGGGCTAGCAAAGTATGCAGATGAACGACAATTGAAACAGTAGAATTACTCAGTGCAGCTATATGGTAACTGGAGATAATAAAATTGGCAATCGGTGTGAAAAAAGAAGGTTGTTTTAAAGTCACTGCTGAACAATATACTAGAGTGTAATCACTAATTGTAAATAGTTACTTATAAAGAACGGCATTGCTCACAGTATTCCCACTGCTGTAGATTGGACACTGAGATAAACAATTCTTCAGCAGATTAAATAAAAATATATATTATATCCTATCTACCAATGATCCGCTGTTTCAGACAAGTATTACATCAGAGCTCTGCTCAACAGCTTTAACTGCATCATGTAAGGTTGTATACATAGTAAACTGGTTTAAAAAAACATGTATGTCAAATGTAAAAACGTAAGGTAAGTAGAAATAGCAAAGGCCTACTAACTAACACATTTTACTATGGCTGTTATGCACCACCCCAACATATTCCTGGACTTATAGAGCTGTCATTGCAGCAGTCAATAGGCTCAAGGTCTGAGAGATGGACAGGCAGTCCCCCTCCACTGGCAGTGCAATTGTAAGCTAGCTCCTGTTCTGGACAGCAAACTTCAGAACGAGTAAAGATTAAGCACTCAGAAACACCACAATGTGATAATTACAAAATAAAAAGCAATCAGTACAATCAGGCCAATTACAACATATTTAATAAATGTGCAACAGCAATATCAAGTCCAATCAATTATTTACCAAATTTTCCCCATCATGCCAAGTAATTAGCATGTCAGCAAAACATGTCTTAACAAGTCTGAAGTATACTGTTTAAAATAGAATGTTTCACACAGAAAATGAAAACAGACCAACAGTCAACCTACTATATCTGAAAAAATATCTGCTTTTGTAACATGATACAGCTTTTGGAATGTTTTATGTCCATGCAGTTACTCTATCTTTGACATTTTACATGCAGCACGGTGGTGTAGTGGTTAGCACTGCCACCTTACAGCTCCAAGATCCCAGATTCAATCCCTAAACTCCAACTGTGTGGAGTCTGCATTATCTTCCTGTGTCTGTGTGGGTTTTCTCCGGGTACTCTGGGTTCTTCCCACATTCCAAACACACGTGTTAGGTTACTTGGTGCTTCTCAAGTTCCCTTTACTGTGTGAGTGTAGGTATGAGTGGGTGAGTGTATATACCCTACGATGGATTGACGCTCTGTCTAGGGTTGTTTCTGCCTTGCCTTGCGTCTTGTATTGCCAATTAGGCCCCAGCTCTCCCACAACCCTGGCTATGATAAGCGGATAAGACAATGAATGTACTGTCTATCACAGTAACAAAATGTATCATGATACAACATATTATTGTCATATGGCTCACTCCTAGCATGCAGTTTTATGTTTAGAAAAATCTAAACATCAGACCTTGATTGAGACCTCCCTAAGTTTTCAATACCCACAAATATAATATTTCCTGGTCATGATAGCGTATGGAGCCTAATTTCCATTGGTGCTGGTAATGTGCAGTAATTGTTATTACAGTACATGTATTCTTATTACAGTAATTACATTTCATAGCCATTGGTAAGTTTATCAAATGAACCTCATAACTGACTGCCTCCTTCTCTATGACTGATGCTTTTCTCATTCACCCTCTAAAGACATTTGCAGTAAATTACCCATCACAATACTGATGCTGCATGAAAAGATATGCCTCTAGCATAAAAATGGCAATCATTACATTCTATAGCAGAAAGATACCCAATGATACATCTAGTTCTCTTTAGTGATTTAGGAATATATTTGACAGGGCCCTAGTTGCTGCTCAATTTGGAACATGGTTTTCTTTGTGATTCCTGTTTGTCCACAATGTTTGTCGACGCCTGTTTAATCTGAACCTCACCTTTTAAACTTGTGTTTTACTGTCTCAAGATCAACAACCCCCCATCAGAACGGTACAGGACAAGACATGCAGATCTTAAATATAGCATTTAGGTAGAAAATCTGTTCTACACTCCGGCTTTCAGATAACATTGATGGGCACGGTTTATTGCCTTTTATATAACATCGAATGTAAAATATAGATGGAGACAGAACTGCTCTGAGGCAGCGCTGTGGAGGTTAAAGAGGAGTACTCCTTTTATCACTGCACTGCATAGGCTCTGGGGATGGCGGGGGTGTACGTGAGAGTGCATACAAATTAGACCCTGTGTAGCATATATACATCAGCAATGAAAGAGTCAACATAGCTAGGAGTCTTTCACTGGCTCTGACGACTCAGCAGAATTAAGCTTTGAATCACCAGAGACATAAAACAGCATCTTATTAACAGAGACAGTCAATTAAATACATCCTAGCTTGTAGAGGTTTGTATTTTGGCAGTTGGTTACTATGAAAATGAATGATTAAGTAATCATATGCTACAAATCTAGTGATCATTCACTTTTCAGTGCTAACAAAATCAATACTAATATGACATTCGCATAATTGTAGTGTAGCCCCACTTATCATGGGGACTCCAGAGCCTAACCCCAGAATCCACAGGGCACTAGCAAATATAACCTGAGAAAGGCAGCCCTCCATTTAAGGGCTTTTTAGTTGTTGCTGTGGCAGTGCTGGGGACTGATCCCTCAGATACAGACAATCGTGCCTGTGTGATGCCTGGCCTGGCTGGAAGGCACTGTTGGGGACTTGGGGTCCAAAAGTGTGAAAGAAGAAATTACACAATTTTCTTCCCACTACCTGTTTGTTTTTTTAAAAATATTATTATTAGTCCAAGCAAGCCGGAATAATGAATTACTGAAATAAGTGGATCGTTGTCCTTAAACACGTTCCATTATAACAACAGTTTTTGTGAACTGGTCTTAATCTCAGTACAGGGAAATTTGTAGAAATGATGGGTGGCCGTAATAACTCATGCACTACTGATGCAGCAGATGGCGATTGGGTTAAAAAGAACATTGCATATTTTTGATGGCACTGCTGATATATTACAATGTCTGAAATATGTAAGAGCTTACAGTGTTATGATTATGCTGCAGCATTCAGTCTGGCTCACCTGCGGTAGTCGAGCTCCATGGTTCGTATCCGTAGTAGCCCGTGATCCTGAGGATGCGCTCCTCGATAGACGCGTGTTTTATGTCCTCCATCGAGCGGGAATACTTGAAGTCCTCCTTTATGTCCTCCTCCACGACCAGAAACTTTAACTGTCGCAGCTGAGGGCTGATGTCCGACAGACGGCGCGGGCTCACTGTCGGAGATTTCCACATTCCTCTGGAAAATAAGGAGACAATGTAAGTACCGCATGCAGCAAAGCCAGAAACTCGCAATTAATTATACACGAGGGGCTTTACGATTCAAACCTCTCAGTGTGCAATGCATAACCTGATCTTCAGTTTCCAAATTTGTAGGAGACACTATAAAGATCTTAGGATAAAGTACTAAAAGCTGTCAGTACAAACACTGTGTATCAGTAGGAGGTCCGGACAAAATGCATTAACTTTTTTTTCGTAATTATGTCCAGTGCGAATCTGCAGCCAGCGTATTGGATTATGGATATAAGAGACTTCTCAAACAAATGTCTTCTTATTCTTAAAAGAGATTTACAAATTTACAAAATAAAATCCGATTGCGATTTTATTTGTTACGATTTTTGTGATAAGAATAGAGCCTTTAGCTTTCAGCCTACCAGGGAGCACCCCAAACACACACACGCACACACACGCGCGCACACACACACGCACACGCACACACACACAAACACACACACACACACACACACACACACATTACCTTAACCGCAATATCCTAAAGGAAAACTTACTTTTGTTTTTCAATTAAAAGTGCACTTTATGTCAGAAAATACATATATAGAATAAAACATAAACATAATGTCAAATCTTTCTGTACTTGTGGGGACACTTGGTCCCCACATTGCAATATATACATTTGTTTGTTTTTGTATTTGTTTTAATTTAACCATCACCAGTGACTACTTCAGTTTATTTCAAGATAGTTGGAGTTTTTTAGTTTTTGCAACTTTTAAGACTGGGGATCAGCAAGATGTACCCACTAGGTAAAATAATATAAACTTATATAAATTTATATAATTGATATTAATATATAAACTCCCTGTATCTGTGTGGGTTTCCTTCATGTGCTTTGATTTACGATCACGTTCCAAAGACGCGTGTTACATCAACTGGTGTCTCTAGAAGCAACAATAACTCAGTAGGAAAGCTCACAGGACGATAGATTGCTGCATTACTCATTAACATGGTTCAAAATGTGAGTCTACTGACAACACAAAAACTAAAACTCATCTGGAACTTGATCCATGGCTGTACATTAATATGCACAATGCTAAGCTTTCTGCTGTGTTGTGTAAATAATGCCTTTTAAAACCGTTGTCCTGTGGAAATGGATCCAGTGATGGATCAAAGCAGAGATTAAAAATATATTAACTGGCCGGTGTATGAATGTCTGAGTGTTGATAGTGGATTGTGACATTTGTGGATTTTGGTTGTTTTCACAATATCTAATATCTTTGGACAATCCAGCTTCCTCCCAAAACATGCCAGGCTGTGGATTTACCTATGTAAAATACCCATAAATGTGAGCAGATGTATATTACCCAGAGTGTTTCCAGGATAATCTCTGGATAGTTTCTGGATTAATCAAACTGGATAAGAGTTTACCAACAATTAATGAATGCATTATTAAATTGTTCTCTCTGGCACCACTATGTGTAGTTCTTATACAAACATAAATTGAGGACATTTATTTTATTAGCTTACTGATACTAATTACTTTTGTTAGGTTAGAATCCAAGGTAGTTTAAAGGAAGGGAATACAGAGGGTTTTTTTCAGTCCTTCTTTGCAAAAATAACAGCAATGAGGTTATATCACTATCAGACATTTAAATGCTAGATTTTAGATTGATTGTTTCGCAATAAATATTTTTTGGAGTCATAGAGTATTCATTATATTATTCAACCTCATTTACTTTAAATGCTGATGCTCTGTTCTTTTCTTTTACCTTTCACCTTTGTTTTACATGATGTACCAGGATAACTAATACCCATGGGTAACACAAATAAATAATCTGAAATGAACAATACATATGGTTGAGGATATAAGATTATAATAAAATGATGATAGTTTACCTGTTTTATATTTTCCCCACTTCTCAATTTAAGTGGTCTAGTTTGGGAGGTGCTCTTTCAAATATTCGCATCATGCAAACATGTAAAATTTTTTCGTCACGCTCAAATGACTTTTTTTTTTTAATTGGCCAAGACATTTGATAATTCTCAAGATGTATTATGTGGTAACACAATAAATGACTTTCTGCATTGAAGCAAAAGTATATATCCTATCCTAAAAGTATGTATCCTAGGGTTCTTGAGCTGGCCTATATATAGAAAAGAAGACCATATGTTTTAACACTTGTTACATTTACAGGTAATGAAGGAGACCTTAGGAGTTTATTTGCACCTACACATTTGTAGCAGGGCTTTTTGTTGGAGAGCTAAACTGGATGCAGTGAGTGCAAGCACAGCAGAGATGGGCTGTAAGAATAGAGAACAACTAACCATGAGGAGACAGGGGTAGGCATATGGGACAAGAAAAATTAATAATGCATGCTTGGGTCTCTTCGTCTTACCTCCCAGAGTCAGACCTGATCTGTCCTGCTATTTATCCTAAAATAGATGGCTTATCATAGTCTAGGCAATGGATACAAAGCTGTAGCACTGTCACACAAGTCATGTCCTTCTGAATTTCAGTATGTCTAATTTACTGTTAAATAAATACACACTCAGTAAAATGTTTCTATAAACCTGCTTGAAACCTGCTTGAAAGTAAGTTTTATATTTACTAACAAGTTCTGAGTATTTCTGTGTACTGTTTTTAAATAAGCAGAAAGCAAGGCATGTTGAAAATATTCCGTTTACCATCCTCCATTTCAGTACAAACTGCAAAAGTTAATGAATTTGTGGTTTTACTTTGTAATTCTTTACATGCATTCCAAGGTTTCGTGTAACTATCTAGTTGGCAGATACACCCTGAAAATAAATTGCAGAAAGACCTAAGGAAGAAGTTAAGAAAGCTTTTTTGGGTGGTGTATAAACTCAAAAATAAAAAGTCTACTCTCTTTAATGGAAGTAAAACTGATTTCTGAACTGAGCTCATATAAAATGACTAGCACAAAGTGCAATACTTAGAAAAGATAAGTATTAGATATTAGAAAGTAAAGGCTTTACCTGTCTGTCTCTGGCTGGAGCTCTGTAGCAGATGCTGGAGTTTGATCTTCGAACTGCATTGCGCTTTCACATTATGTGTGTGATCTTCATCCAGCAGTGTGGCAGCATCACAGCCAAGGGCCAGGTTTTGAGAAATGGCTGGCATTGAGCGTGCCAGTGTGTTTGTGTGTGTGGGTGTGCGAGTATAAAATGAAGGGGGTTGGGGGGCTGAACAAAAGAGACTGGTCTCCATTGATTTAGATGATCTACTCCAAGAGCTGGGAGCCTTAGAAAGAAGAACCACAGGGAAAGACAGACTCATTTTGCAAACTCTCATCTCCATTAAAAAACAGAAACAGATAAAAGTCTGATATCTGTATCTATGGTTACTATACATTAAGCGATGGAGAGTGGAATTGAACTAGAATTATCACTAGTGGGAAATAAATTTGAAATTGGATGTCAAAACCAATAGCTTCATAAAAATGAGCAAGGAAAAGTTCAAATTACCATGAAGGGTATGGTACTCTCCAAGGCTAGTTTAATTAAACCATAGAAAATAAGAGCAAACAGTTGTGTGTATCCAGGGCAGGTCATAAACACCCAATTATCACTTTATATCTATACACAGTGGCAGTGGAAGTGCTTTCAGAATGCATTTTCCTACATAAAAACGTAATAAGTATAATCATTATAGTAATTTGATGAAAAGTTTTAGGTACGATATAACCCAGAGTGACTGAGCTAGAACGCTGATTCCCAAGGCTGATTCTCTGGTCTGTTGGATGGATTGCATGTCTGATTTGTGTTCCTTGTCTGAGTGAGGAGCTTGCTTGGTGTAAAAGATAAACTTATCCAACTAAACCTTTAAATAATTGTTTGTCCTAACCTAACCGTTATTTATTTATTTATTCAAACATATTCTTTTTGTTTTATTACATAGATAAATTGTTTATAGATAAATTGATAGTTGCTAGAAGTTTGTGAACCCTTTAGATTTCTCTGTATAACAGGTTGGCTCACTAGGTAAAGTGGTTCATCATAACAGTCATCCTAATTCATGATATGAGCTGCGCTGTAAACCCTGATGTTCTCTTAACTAAAACATATATATAATCATTAATAAGCTTTACTTGAATTTTTACATTTTACTACCAGTACTCAAAAATCAAAGTTGTTTTCACGTTATTGGCTGTGAATGTTTAAATGAATTATGTTTTTGAGTTATAAATACACAACATAAGTTTTAGAATTTATTCACGTGATGCATTATCTTTACCCTGATGGGTCAGACTAAACTTTGTGTTAGACTCTGCAGATGTGTTTCAGTTCATTTTTGCATTGATAAAGCAAAATATACATTTTGATTGATTCTATACATGTTTTTCCCATACATGTTTTTCCCAATACATGTTTCTCTTTCAGAATCATTTGCAGCTTGTTTGTACTTCATATTTGGTGATACAATGATTGTATTTCATTAATTTGTTCAAAAATGCTATTTTCAAAAGACTTTCCTTTTTTATTTGAATTCATCGTTGTTCATTTGTCACTTGAAAGGATTTAATTACTGCTAACCACCTTGCTTGATATAGAAGTATACAATACTTGTGTACTTGTTGTATGTGTACTTGTGACCAAAAAGATTGAATAGATTGAACTTATTAGGGTAAACAGTGTGTAACTATAGTATTTTTTACAACAAACCTGTTCACATTCAAAATAACGATAACCATTTTAAACATTACATTGTTGTTTTTTCACGTTGAGGCCATAGGTGTGTTCAAATTTAGCAAACAAGGGAGTACGCTTGCAAACAGCTCCAGGAGCTAGCTCTCCATGAACACAAAAGAGAACTGGATGAATGATTACTCTTAAAATGGTAGGTCAAACGTAACTGTTTAGAACAAGTTTGCCACAAACATTTGCCACTGTTTGAATGTGAGCTCACCTTACTTTTATGGCTGAAGATAATAATTTCCTGTTTTCGTTTTGTTACATTAAATTGTCTATACTCTGCATATGACAATTTCAACAGGAAAAATATTATCAAGGAGGGAATAGCAAAGATGCAGGAACATTCACTAAAACTGGGACATTTTTAAATGAGATATTCATCTTTGTTGTTTTTAGTAAACAAATGCATAAAATAACCACAAGGTAAACAAGCTGATAGCTGTTGTAGCCCTAATCTGGTGTGTTCAACTTGTGCAGCAAGAACTACAACCATATGCTAACTGTTAACCAAAAACTGTTGAGTGTCCTGCAAGCTCACATTTCTCTGTACAGAACAACAGAGCCCTGTTATTGGGTTCACTTTGTATTTGGAGCACCTTTGTGAGAATAAGACATTGATAAACTTCAGATTGATAAACTTTATTGTTTTTTTGGAAATATTCACTAATTTTGAAATTGATGTCTGCAACATACTGGAAAACATGATGAACTATTGAATCGGCTGAAAACTCACAGGTGCAGACTAGACTCTTCATTGTGTTTATATCTTGTTCTTTCATTTCTCGCAATCCATGCATAAACATATAGATTAAAGGTGACAAGAGGTAAACAAACTGATCTTTTGTATATGCAGTTCACCTTTTAAGTACCAATTCCAAATTCTACGCAATGCACCTTTAATAACCTCCAGGAAGTTGTTCTTTTTAGCAAAGACAAGAAATATATCTATTTTTAAATGCAGCCCTTTAGGCGTCTCACTTCGGTCAATGGCATCTTGTATGTTCTTCAAGAGTCAGTTTCAGTTACATCGGTGATTGTCCTTCGTGTGTGTCATTGAAGTGCAGAACTAAAGTGCTTTATATGTCTTTCTAGATTTTTAATAGATCTCAATTTGAAAAAAAAAAATAGGAGCCCTATTAAAGCTGCAGTGCAGAAGAGTTTACTGATGTTTAACAGTTCAGTACGATCTCAGCTACCACAGATGCTGTTCGTTTTTAAAGCTGTTTAATCCTGCAGGGTTTTCATCCTGACAATTAGAGGAGTGATCATATCAACATCCTGCAGCAGTGTAAACATTTCTGTTAGCAGGCACGTTGATAGACTGTCTACACATGGCATACATGCTGACAGTGCCTTAATGGCCCAGCCGTTCACCCAAACATTGAGGCATGGCCTTGCAATGAACTCACTGTTTACAGTGATCTGTGTGTGCCTGACATGGGAAATGAGTACAGCATGTGTTTGACATACAAGTGTTAAAGGAACAATTAAACATGTAAATATGACCCTACACTCTAGTGATCCAAATTTCACAAAACAGTACTGGTCTAAGAGCACTAGTAAAAATACGTTACAGTGGTGCTTAAAACTTTTTTGAATTTTCTGTATTTCTGCATAAATATGACCTAAATCATCATCAGATTTTCACACAAGTAATAAAAGTCGATAAGGCAACCAGTTACATAAACGAGACAAAAGGAACATGCTTGGTCATTTATTTATTGAGGAAAATGATCCAACATTACATATTTGTGAGTGGCAAACGTATGAGAAAGCCACTGCTCTCCAAAAAGAATTGCATTGCTGCTCGTGTGCAGTTTGCTAAAGATCACGTGGGCAAACCAGAAGGGTATTGGAAGAATGTTTTGTGAACAAATTAGTCCAAAAAATAAAATGTTTGCTTTAAATGAAAAGCGTTATGGTTAGAGAAAGGAAAGCACTGCACTCCTGTATTAGAACCTTATACCATCTGTGAAACATGGTGGTGGTAGTATCATGGTTTGGTCCTTTTTTGCTGCATCTGGGCCAGGACGGCTTGCCATCATTGATGAAACAATGAATTTTGAATTATGTCAGAGAGTTCTAAAGGAAAATGTCGAGACATCAACCCCTGAACACCAGAAAGTGAAAACAAAGGTTCACATACTTTCGCCACTCACAACTATGTAATTTTTATATAATGTTTCTCAATAAATAAATGGCCAAGTATAATCTTTCTCAATTTAGTCTCATTTGTTAAACTGGGTTCTCTTTATACACTTTTAGGACCTGTTAGAAAATCTGCTAATGTTTTAAGTCATATTTATGCAGAAATATAAAAAATTCTAAAGGGATCACAAACCTTGCAGAACCACTGTATTTGCATCAATATAATATGTAAGAAAGTACTTTACAAATTATAATAACAGCATAGCATTTTGAGTGAAAATTCAAATCACAAAAAAAGTTTCGTCTGATTTTGTTGTGGTCCTATTTGCTGTAATGACATTCGAGTAAGTGCATTCGAGACGGAACGGACGCTGTAAAATTGTCTTCAAGCCCCCTCATAAATGCTCACTCCAGTTTAGGTCAGGTAGATGTGGCAGAAAGTCCGTGGATCTAAACAAGCATTTTCACTAGTTGTCTCAGACAACATACTTAGTAAATCATAGTAAATCATCATTCCTAGATTCTCTGGTGATTTGTATAGTTCTGCACTCATTAAATGGATTAATTCAATTAAAAGGATTTAACACAGCACCTGTTTTTGAACCCCTGAACGAGCTTAGAACATAAAGGTGGTGCAGTTAGGGGGCACTGTTACCAGTGACTGTGATTGGAATTGTGTTTATTGAAATTCCCTTCTGAGGACAGTATTACACACTGTCAGTTCTGTTAGAAGGGGAAATGAGAAAAGAGATGGATGTGTATAACATACTTTGAACGTGGCAAAAACGCTCATTGATTCAAAAGTAAGTAGCTCATCTATTCCTGGAATACATAAAAACACTACTAGATAAACCGGTGATTACATGCTGCTGCTTTATGTTGTTGAATTCAGTTATTATAGCCACCACCCCAATGTTCTGATTGGTCGTTCTTAATTGTGTGCCTTAAAAAAGAATTCAACAAATAAAACTTCAACCTTCATCCAACCTAAGCAAGGTTTCTCTTGTGCCCAGTACATTCTGGAACAGCCAACCACATCAACCGTGAAGAAAATAAAATTATAAAATACTTTCACTTTTAAACGTTTGTTAATAAAGAAACGACTCAGGGTTGCAGACTGTTTCGATTTAATTTTGATATTCAAGTCTAGCACAGCACTGAAGGTACCTTCAAACATAGTTCAATGTATTCTGTGCAATCATAAGGAGCCGTTTTGTTTTCTATGCATCCTTCATTCTATGTACGACAGTCCCCTCCTGTGGAGAACTATATTAACTACAGCATAAAGCACAGTACAGTATGTGATCACAAACAGCATCGTTTAAGGCTACTTTATGCCACGGCAGGGTAAAATACAAAATATATATTTTGTGAGAACCTCCCTTATAATAGTTACAGCATTTTTTCCCCTCAGAATCCCCACCTGCTATTGTCTGTTCAACACAGGTAAGGGTGCGCATATTGCATTACACGCATACAAAGGGCTAATGTGTGTAAGAAGGAACCAGTCCATACTTACCCAGAAGCTCACTTCAGAGCATTAACACTAAAGAACAACACTAATAAAAAAAAAAGCACATGTAGATCTGATTAAATGATTGTGGTTGGTTTGTGCCCTCATGTCTTTTGATCAAAAGCCTTGGAAGCATGTGCATAAGCATTGACGCCTACTAATATTAACTTCGCCCACAACGTATACTGCTCGCAAAAAGCAAGGTAGTTCTCATTTAGAAGTTCTCAATACCTGTTGGAACTTCTTTAGTACCCAGGTGGCTACACTTGTTTTAATGTGCCTGCCAGTTTTGGTCACTACGCAATTCTAAAGGTTGCTTTGCTATTATTTCTAATAAAGTGTGCGTTGGATCATTGTTTACGCATAATTAAGCGTCAATAAATCATTAAATGTTGCACAACAGTTCGCTATACATGAAAACAAGAGCAACAATGAGGTACTGTTTTCAGTCATACATTACTGCAATTATTAATTATTTGTCATACAACAAAGAACCAGCATCCACATTTCATCCCTTGTAAATCCTTGTATCTACTCTACACTCCCTTACAGATGTTCAGTCAAGTCATTATTGCACTGTTTAAAAAATATATAACGATTTCTAGCGTTCAAGTGATTTCTTTGCTTTACAATAAGTTAGATACAATAATGACAAGTTACATTAAAACTACCTTCATCATATATCCGTTATATATACACTGCATTGCCATTTAGAACAACCCCTTACCTCAGGTAAACATCTGCATATACATTTGAAGCATCTTGCACTGAATAATTCATTTTCTGGCGCCTTATCTAATGGTATGGTTTTCACTGTCTACTGGGGATACGTCAGGAGAAAGATCTGCCTTGAACTCTCTGAGTGAAGCCACATGATCAGACGAGGAGGAGTAGAGATGATCGTGATCCACTATTGTAAGCTGGTCTTCTGACCTCTGTTTCTTGATATAGAACATCTTCCTGAGTTTCTTCAACTGCTGGAGCTCACAGAATGTTTCCAGAACCACCAGCATGGCTATTAGGCCAAGTAAGAGATACACTGAAGGTACAGACAGAGGCAAATGACAGAGACAAAAGTATTAGATAAAATACTAATAATTATTTGGGAGTTGGGTCCTTTTTTTACATTTCATACTTACAAGTAATCCCAACTTTATAGAGCTGTCTGAACTTCTGGTTGTAGCCCTCTCCTGGTACATAGTCACCCAGGCCAATGGTACTAAGTGAGATAAAGCAGAAGTAGAAGGACTCCAGAAAGTTCCAGTCTTCCTCCAGTACAGAGAATACTATGGCAGGGATGAGGAAGAAGCAGGACACAATGATGACAGCCAACAGAAGTGCATGGACACCTGCCACAAGTGATTTTGACAGACCCCAGCGGCTCTGCACAAAGGCCACGGGCCTGCGAGTGGTGAACACCATGATCCTTTGCACCACCGCAGTCAGGAACAGGAGCGTGAATGGGATCCCAAATATAGAATAGAATATGCAGAAGGACTTGCCTTCATCTGACAGAGGCACTGTGTGGCCATACCCTAAGAACACAAACAAAACAAACTGATCAGTAAATGACATCTCCAGCCATTATACTACAGCACAGCAGTTTGTTAATATTTCTCAATATCATACCCTTCCTCCATTATTCCTTCCTTCCACTACATTCTTCAGACAAACATTAGAGGTCATCCTAAACAGCTGCATTAATCTCTGGTTAGGAATCACAATGCTTCAAATATGCAGCACCCTACAGCAGTAAAAACAGCTAAGAACATAATATTGTCTTTGCGTCATTCTCTATGCTGATTACAGAACCCAGTGCACTGAAGCCATTTATCATCTATTTCAGTGACAACCATCAGGATCAATATAATGTTGCTAAGTGTTTCTCAAAAAACTCGATCGCAGCAGCTTCAAGGCCTACCTCAAGTGCACAGAGCATTGCAATGTCACCAAATGACCTCAGATTCTGAAAAACAATATCAGTCTCCACCCTAGTGTCATTAGATCTAAAATAGGTAAACATCTACGTGTAGTCGACGTGGCTTAGAAAGGATTCTTTAATGACAATTCAATTTAATCCAGACTCCAGTGTCTGTTTGTGTGTGATGGATACCTGACTTGAACTCAAATCCCAGGTTAAGTTACTTAAACCCAGGAAACAAAATGGCAAATTATCCTTCACTCAACCTTCATCAGTGCTGCAGAGCTGCACACTGTGTGCCTTTTGCCTGCCCTGCCTGCTGCATGTCATTCCGTGACCATGAAAAAGATGATTCACTCCTAGCGACCAGTGTACTGATCAAAATAATATGCAGTCATGGTCACTGTGGCCTGACTCAAGATTCCCATCCTATTAAATGGAATGCAAAATAGTGAGACGCTGTTACACTACAAATAAACGAGCACTAAAGGCGTGAGCTGCGACAAATAGTGCTGCAAAAACACTGAAGCCAAGTTTTAACAAAAGCACCAAAACACAAAGGCAGATATTTTCTGGAAGACCCAGTTACTTAAATATTAACACACACATACATTATTTATTTATTTATAT
>JAUZST010097928.1:0-18768 GCA_034779995.1 Parotocinclus haroldoi
CGCTGGTTTTGCTCTTGTCAACACAACTTTTTGGATTTCCTGACCTTTGATAAAAGCATAAATTCTCCCGGGGATCCTAAAAATCCTCCCATATCTCGCTTATCCGCTTTGCAGTGGCGACTTGTGGCTTCTTTTTCTTATTCGCTCTCACGTTCTTTGGTCCGAATAAGTGGAGTTTTGGACCAAATAATCGAATAACATTACACATATATAATAGGATTTGTTTCGGATACTTTAGGATTTGGTCTGAATAAGCGGCTGGTCCCATTAACTGGTGGTCCAATTAACCGGATTCGACTGTATTTCAATAGTTTCAATAGTTTATTATTCATAGGCAAAGCCCAGACTGCAGTGCCACCTCAACACCTGACTACGCAAAAGTGACCCCAAAGAACATAATCTCACCTCACCTACTGCTGTTCTGTGCTTTCAACATTTCTTTCCTTCTTTTTTTTCTCTCCCTTCCTCTGTGGACTCTGTAAGCTGTGTACACAGTGCTGGTGCGTGAACAATAAAGGTTCTGTAAGCTCAAGCCATCTCCTCTCCTCGTCTGCTGTTTACTGTGTCACTCGGAGCCACTCTCCCCTCTCGCTCTCTCGCTGCTTCCCGTGAACTCTGGACGTGGTCCAGGAGCCTCTCGTTCTGAGTGGTCCTGCTCTCTGAACGCAGGCCAACACAACGAGCTTTTCACCGCTCACACCAACGTCTAGCGTCACCAGCCGCCGAGAATGAATCTACTTCTATCCAGTCGCAGAGAGCAAGACAACGAGGCTTCCTGTGAACGTATGCATGAGACAGCAGTGGTGATATGAGGTGGGTTGGTGTAGCAAAGTGTAGCAAAGTTCTTCCATTAATAGTGCAGATAGTCAAAATATTCACTAAATTAGAAGTAGCCAACCATATAAAAATCAGTAGGTAAGTAGGAGTCTAGCTAAAAAGAACTTGGTGCAATTTAAAAATTTAGTGCATTGCTCGTTGCACAGCGATGAACAGCCACTATACACTTATCCTGGTTTCTTAGAGTTATACCAAATGACATGGTAATCTGAATCAGATTTGACAAGGGCTGTTGCTTTTGTTGTGTCCCCAGACAGGTCACGTGTGATCATCTTCATAATGTAACTCTGATGATTTGCAAGTCGTTTTCAATTCAGATTTGATTGAATACACTACAAAAACCTGTCTTCCATTGAACATGTGTGGCGCATTACGAAGCACAAAATACGACGACGAAGACCCCAGACTGTTAAGCAGCTGAAGTTGTACATCAAGCAACAATGGAAAGAATTCCACCTACAAAGCTTCAACAATTAGGGTCATCAGTTCCCAAACATTGATTGAATGTTGTTAAAAAAGGTGATGTCATACAATAGTAAACATACCCCCGTCTCAGCTTCTTTGGAACGTGTTGCAGACATCAAATTCAAAATGAGTGAATATTTGCATATATTTACCCTTGGATGAAGGGTACGTTTTTCCAATGGGAAGGTGGTCATGTAGCACATCAAAGATGAACAGAATTGTCTTAGAAATTGATTGCAATATCTCTTGTGGTTCAAGAGTTATCAACACAGAAAGTTTAAAACGTTTGGTGTGTGTCATAGGCAACTGGAGATGGAATGAATGATTCTGATATCCAGGGAACGCAGCTACCATATCATAGCTGCAGACCTTGGCTTGCAGCTCTGGTGGCTTGATGGTAAGAGCCAGAGCTGGAAACAGCAGTTTCTGTGGGCCTGGGACTGAATCCTTGGTGGGGCAAGAGATAGATAGAGTGGTGTGTTTACACAACCTTGTGATGGACTGTCCAGGAGGTACCTATGCCTACCCCAAGTGAACTCCAGGTTAGCTCCAGATAAGGATAAATGGGGGCAAAACAAGATGCTTTGACTATTCTGGTTATCTTCAAAATAGTCTTTCAGACCCAACCATGGCAACAAGACCAAACCCTTTCCAGCAGGCATCACAGTTATATATATAACTGATATATATATACAGATATACATAATATATCACATATATTTCAGAAAGTTTGCTTGTCCATGGCAGAGATCTGTACCTTCACCACGGTGTTCACATTGCAAGCATATACAAATCTAAACGAAACATTCTAATGCACAATAAAGTCCTGATATCTTACAAAAACTCTACTGGATCATTTGGAAATGTGTCCAAACTTTTATTCAGCAATTTAGCATGTGTCTGATTTATGATGTTTTTGGTCCCATCATATTTATCGCTTAATTATATCAATTGTCATGATACTGAGGCTGATCCTTCTGAATCAGAACACAGGGTGCAATGCATTTGATCCGACTCCATTGATATGCTTGGCAAGTCTGTGCACTTGTGTGTGTGTGTGTGTGTGTGTGTGTGTGTAAAAGGCTGGTCAGCAGCTCACTCATTGAGATGGCAATTGATTGCCTGATCATTAGCAGTGACCAGCAGAATATCTTTGCTAACGCTGTTAACACTGGGGCAGAGCACCTGACCACTCTTTAACGAACGGCCATTGAGTGACCAGACCTGATCATTGACCTGTATGATCGCTGTGGACTGCTTTATCCGCTAACCACACAATTCTGCTCGATCTGCCACTGAGAGACTCCTGCCCATTGCATATCCCTTCCCAGAATTATTTTCTACTTCAAATTCTCATCCTAGCCCTGTTTTTTAGGTCCACTTACAAAAGGAATACAAAATACTACTCTGGCACTATGTTCCTGTATTTCTATAAAATACTAAGAAATGTATGGTTCTCACACACGTTCATAGCATCTGTCGGTAGAAAATCTACAAAACTACTACTACCATCATGCTTTGCATTTACTCACGATGAGAAATCACATTTTTTTGTCCCGACACTGGATTGCTAAATATTTGATCGAATTAAAAAGACAAAGAGAGGTGATATGCTGGAATAAAAGGTGACACGTTGTTTCCAGTGTACACCAATTTGGGATGTTCTCCCCTTGTGTGTTCTATTCAGGTAAATCAATTTCCCATTCCAAATCCTGCCAATAGGTGGACTGGCTACTCCATACAGCCTCTATGAGTGAACCTAATTGTCAGCAAACGCATGCTAGTTATTTCTAATAAACATAATATGTTTAAGAAGCAAAAATATGGCTGAAATAGCAGTACAAACTACCTAGTATAATTTATTCATTTAGGTTGCATCCCAATCCTGTACCACTTTTCATGTACAAAGCAGTCTGTAAAAATTGTACCAGGACCAATGATGGTCTACGAATAAGATCTTTATAAGAGTAGCGTACATTTTGAGATGCAGCCCTAACTTGGCTAGTGTGGATAGTGAGAGTTTCACTCGAACACACAAGTCTACAAACAAATGCAACTGCAAAAACAATGGAAATCCCAAAGATGATAGTATATGGCTCAATA
This sequence comes from Parotocinclus haroldoi, assembly GCA_034779995.1. NCBI lineage: Eukaryota > Metazoa > Chordata > Actinopteri > Siluriformes > Loricariidae > Parotocinclus > Parotocinclus haroldoi. The sequence goes on from JAUZST010097928.1 coordinate 3,406, forward strand.
CTGGGACCTTGAACAAAACCCCTAATCTTATAAAAAATGTCATCTGCTAAAGTCTAAATATTGCAGTAAATAATAAATCAGATCTTAAGATGAGTTGGTGGGACTGTGGTAGCCTTGGGGTTAAGGTACTGGGCTCTGGACCTCTGCCAAGTTGCCACAGTTGGGTCCTTAAGCAAGGCCCTTAAACCCCCCATTGCTTGAATTATAAGACTGTATGAGTTGTAAGTGTAAGTTGTAAGTCTGAGACCTTGAAAAAGGTTCATAACCTTCAAAAAATTCTTAACTTCTCAGCTCAAATGGAAGATGCTCTGGATAAGGGTGTCTGCTGTAAATGTAAGCTACAAGCGATTAATTCTTAATAATGCAGGACTAAATGGCTTGGTTCAGTGGTTAAGGTTCTGGGCTACTAACCAGTAGGATGTGTTTTCAAATTCTGGCTTCAGGACCTTGAGCAAGTCCATTAAATTTTAACTGTTCAGCTCAGCTGTGAACTGCTCTGGATAAGGTTGTCTGCCATAAATGCAAGTCATAAACAATTAAGGTTTTTAGTAATGCACTACAAAGCAAACTGGCTTTTAGGATTCTTGATTAATTAGCAATAGATTCTGAGTTCAAATATCAGGTCCACCAATCTACCATTGGTGACTCCTTCACCTTCTAATGCACAGCTCAGTTGGAAGTCACTCGACATGGGCAAACAAATAATATCATTTTAATATAGCACAAAACACTGACTGTATTAAGTAAGATTCTGGGCTACTGAGTTCATTTCGTAGTATAACCAGGCTACCAATGATAGGGCAACCCAAGTGGATGCTGCCCCGAAAAATAGCTGCTCTGGGACCTTGAGTAAGGACCTTAATCTTTAACAACTAAGCTTAAATTGATACATGAACAATTAGAAGTTTACTAATTACTTTTTACTAAAAAAGTTACAATTTGAACTAAATTGGTTCCGGAAGCTGCTCAAAGTCTGATTTGTTTGAAGTCAGACTCCAAGTCATATGCTTACAGGTATAACAGATGTATGAAGATGTTGGAATTTCCTTTCAAATAGGGGGAAAAGTTTTAACAAACGTTGGTCGAATAAATAAATCTGAACGTATGCAGAAGTAGACTCTTGCCAAGCAGCCATACCATGGCTCTGTAGTTAAGGCAAAGCAGCAGGTGGTGTCTTCAAATCCTGCTAACACAAGAGCGTCTGCTGTAAATGTGAATGGGACCCACACCGAATACAGTGGAAAGGCAAACCACAAAATGATACATGACAATGATGATAAGAAATGCAAACACAGGAATTTGCCAAGTTTCTTCTATGCTTAACCACGTCCTGAAGTAAAAGTTGTACCCGAGTATGAAGTGTTTCAGTTGAGCTCCATTGAGGCTCTACAGAATAACTGCTCATCTAAGTCTATTAAATTAGGTTACACTGGTCTAGCACTCACTGCAGAGGGTCTACTAGTGGCACTGTTCTCCCTGTCGAGCGATCACGAAGCGTTGCTGCTGGTCCAGAATTAGAGCTTCTCACTTTCTCATTGTGTGTGAGGAAGAGCTTAAATGTGTGTTTGTGTATATGTGTGTGTGTGTGCGTACATGTGAAAATGAGAGGCAGTGTGGCTGCTCTCGGAGAGTGAATGAAGCATTTTACTGGTCGAGTCACTCTCTCTCTCTGACTCTTTGGGAAGGAAGCAACCTTCAGTGGTTTGGTGTGGAAATGAACTCGACAGAGCGGTGAGTGTGTTGACCCTGCACTGCCCTCACTCTTCCCATCATGGTGTGAGACTTACACTAGAACCGTCCCGCTTCATTTCACATGTTCACTCCATTAGACACCTAAAAAGCTCGTAGCCATTCAAACACACTCTAAAAATGATCACGCTGCCGCTAATACATTTCTGAGACACCTGACCAAACCCGAATGCAGAGGTTTTTCTAAGGGTTGGTTCTAAGCCTCTTAAATCTGGTGGACACGCCTTTCAAAGTCCTGAAATCAATACCCTGTGTCGAACGGACACAAACTGCTTTATGAGGAGCAATCGTAAAATCCCAAAGATGACGAAATCGGATCAACTAACTGTAGTTTTTACTCACCTGAAAAGACAGACAACAGCAAATATGGAGGAGATTGCTATGATGCTGGTAGCAAAGCATTGTCTGTTCTGCAAATGGAGCACACAGTTTCGTGTGTTCTTTGAGAGTTAGTAAGCATTTTAGTCCAACTTTCGATGCTTGCTTCATAGTTTTCTATTAATTCTAATTTTCCCAGCTTTACTAACGTAAGGTAATGCTTAGCAACAATTAATTAGTGTCGGGGCAGAACTTGCATTTGCAACGTTTATTAATTAGAAAGGATAAGGGAAAAATCGATTTGAATTTTTTGACTCACAAAAGTAAAAAATGGATTATTTAAATGCTAATTGAAAACAATGTTGATGAACAAATGTAAAACAAAACGGATTTGCTGAAGCACAGCGTCTGTGGCGTACACATAACACAGACGCGACAGACAACAACAAAGTGAATCGAAGTACAAATTCTATAGAGAATTACAAACTCTATTGTAACATTTATTGCCTGTGATTTGCGTACGTGCTCAGTCGTTATCAACCACATATACACATAAGTATGAGTCACATATACACACACATTGACATAATCTATTAACCTAAGAAGCATGTCTTTGGACTGTGGGAGGAAACCAGAGTACCTGGAGTAAACCCACGCAGACACGAGGAGGACATGCAAACTCCACACAGGGATTGAAACCGGGACCTTCTTGCTGTGAGGCAGGGCTGCTGCCCACCGAGCTACCGTGCTGAATTTTTTTTCAGTTTTCACTCACAATCTATAATTTTGGAACTCTTGCATGGTTGCTGTTTTCAGGATTCCTACTAGATTCATTTTGAGATGGTTTCTTTTGAAAATACACACTTAAAAACCAAGCATCGTCAGCCACACCGTAATGGTATCTTAGACAATTATTATATTATTATTATAGAGTTATTTCAGTGCTTTATTTATTATTATTTCTCGTTCACAGTGTTGTCATTTTCAATCTTTATTGAAAATGTTCATATCACTGTTTACATGGACCGAGACTTTAAACATGGTCGATTTTGTTTAAAACGATTGAAGAAAGAACAATGATTTTGACCACCTTACACCAATCAAGTAAGTTTACCCGAATGCAAAGCTCTAGTGCCACTCATGGTTTTATCCAAACAAAAAAGTATATAACAAAAAAAGAAATACTGTAAAGAAAAAATGCTTCAAGATGCATTAATAATCGATTAAAGCTCTATGAATTGTAATAAAATGTGATTAATAGGGACCGGCAAGCTGTCTTTTTAGCCACTCATCTTAGTTAGAAATATTTTTCTCTTATATCTACAGAAAATATATTTCATATTATATATTATATTTTATATAATATAAATCTATCCATATACTTTTCTGGGACTGACAAATCGGACGCTTGGAGCATTTGAACGTTCAATTACGCTGCTTGGCTTACAAATCGCGATATACAGTATAAGTGAACAAAATCTTAGCTAAGCAAATCAACACTGGTGACCAATGGTACGAGGCTTCAGCACAGGCACATTGCACAAGTAAAAGTGTGTGTGAACGCAGCAGGTTGTAAGTTTCTCTCCCCGGCTGTCGGCTTGTTCCACCCTGGGTGCACTCCCCCGCTGACACAGGTGCTGTTGCCCGCTTCAATTTGGCTCAAAGGCACACTTGAAACGGTGAGCCTGTCATGGCCAATCTGACAGAGCAGAGGGGAAGGGGGCCGCCACACTGGACAGAGGGAGAGAGGGAGGGAAAGGAGATGAGATGAAGAAGAGAGAAAGCCCAAATACCCTCCCTTTCTTCACTTTTTGTACCCCAACACCACCCCACCCCACCCCATACAAACACACACACACACACACACACCATCCCATCACCACCACCACCAGTTCCTTTGACTTCCTTTCTGCAGCACATGCTCACTGTAGGCGCACTCACCCAGAACACCACAAAGAGAGGTCAGGGCAGTCAACAAGTTATTTACTGCAGAGGAACGCCGCGTCTCCAATCTGCTTCTGGAAGGAGGAGGAGGAAAAGGAGGAGGAGCAAAGCACAACACCAAGCTTAAACTTTCCTAAGCAAGTTATGCAATGTGAAGATGGTTTTTCGGCAGCAGACATTCTGCCTTTATTTGAAACAGCTTTTATTGGAGTTAAACTGTACTTATGACACACGATTGCATGAACTTCATTCAAACATGGAATTTACATTAATCTGTGGAATTGAACATTTATTCAATTATTCAACTGAATAATTCAATGATCTAATTTCCGACTCCGGTATCATGCTTTACGTTCTTCAAAAAGCTCGGGACAGTGTGCAACATTTGCTTTAAAGCTTAATAGACACTTGGTGAAGCTTTTGCAGCTCTGGGATTTTATGTTTGTCTTAAAAACATAACATGATAGACTACCATTGGGCAAATCACTTTTAAGTATAGATTTACGCCACACCATGATGCACAAGCAGCAAAGGATGCATGGGTGGAACACCAAAACAGGACAGAACAAAACAAAAGCTGCCTGTTTTTACTGGACAATACACGTTTTGATTTGTCCTGCCCTGGAAGTAAGTCAGTGCCAATACTTATTCACAATTTAGAAATATAAAATAACAAGATTCCCTTAATGATGCCACATTTGGCTTTGGGATCGGCACTAGGTGTGTCTGTTTCTTATTATAAATGTGCAATTTTAAATAACAAGCCCAACCCTGGACTGAACCCATCTTCCTCTGTCACACACATATTGTCTTGCTTTTCTTGTGAAGATTTTCCATTGACATGAACGTCAATGAAGGATCATTGTTGTAATTTAAGGCTACACCTACACCTACACCCACACCTACACCTAAATCTTAACCTCAGGAAAATAATTTGGCTAAAAGATCATTAAAACAGTGAACAGCCTCAAAATTACCTGGCTTTCCTAAAATCGTAAGGAAGTTCATTTGGTTTGCTACTCACAAGTTTAGCAAGACCAACACACACACACACACACACACACACACACACACACACACACACACACACACACTTGAGTCATCACTCACAGTAGAGACTGTCTTATCCTCTTAACTCCTGGAGTCACTTGGGATGGAGCAGAGCCGTGTTTCCATTTATAATTGGATCAGCAGACAGTGATTGAGTGCGTTTCTCCTTTAATGCTATTTAACGAATCCAGTTGTAAGGAGTAAATTAGTTGCCTTAATTAATTATTGATGGTAAAAATAGCGACTCTGCTCCTCCGTTTGCGCTGGAAGGAATCGGATGCGACAAAGTGAGAGTTTGGAGAACCAGCCCGTGCAGCTACACACACCTGACCGGAAAACGTGAGACGTGATGAAAAACGCATTAACATCCCTCCCTTTGGCCCACACTTTGGCCCATCCCGATCAGGCTGTCTCGGAGTTTAGAGGGAGCAGGTAAGCTCCAGGACGGGACAGTTCATCGCAGTGCTGGATAGGAGCTGGGAGTAGTGGTTGCATTTTTACCTTGTAATATTTCCCCTTCTAGACCACAGCTAGATTTAGAGTAGAGAGATGCACCGTTTAACGTCCACGTGAAACAGGACGTTACCCGGAATGGACACTGCCCGAACGTTACCATAGTCACATAGTACAGGGTGAGTCAAAAGTCACAGTACACCTCGCGTACTGCGTCGTGGCCATCACGTTTTTGTGATTTCTTCGTCAGTATCGATAACTATTGAACCACAAGAGATATCTGATTTGCAGCAATAAATTCTGAGTCAACTCTGGTCTTCTTTGATATGCTACACGACCATCCTCCCTGTGGGGGGAAAAACTTGCCCTTGATCCAATATTGCGGCTTTCAAGATGGCAGCCATTATTTGTTTGAGTAATCAGATTTTTTTTTTTTGGTTGAAATAAAAGGGTGTCCTGTGACTTTTGACCAACACGATTTGGAAACGTAGTACAGTACCGTAGTGTACAATAAAGGTACTCGCCAATTTCCGATAGGGATACGGTCCGACACGTGCATCGTAAGTGGTACTTATCGTAATTTGAGAGGTGTAATATATACTGTGTATCATAACATAGCGTAATTTAAACATCAAAAACATGACTGCAACCGGCTTTTCCTCACTACATCACTCCCACAACTTGACCCCCTGTCGAGTGTTGGAGTACCGTAGTACCGGAGTACTTTCAACATCCTTTAAATACTTAAATAAACAAGAGTTGGGCAGTGTTTTTCACATAAAACGTATAAACTTCTGATCAACTATTGAATGTCATGTCATTTATTGAATCATGCATTGAAAGGGAAAAACTCAAACGATTAATGCAAGACCACAACTTTACCTTACTACATTACCGAGTGATAATCCCTCGTGCCACATGACTCTCTGCGTCCCACACTGCCGACTTCCTCATTCGCCTGGTGGAGATTACTGACCAGCGCATCTCTTGCCCTCAAACTCGAGTACAGTTTCTGCTGAATGGGTATTTCTGTTTATTATTGGATTCCTGGAGTAAAGTCAAACCATCGTAAAGCAAGGACTGCCTGTACAGTAACTTCTTATCTTTCCATCTTTTATAACATTTGAAACTCTCCCGATAACAAAAGTGAAAGGAATTTATTATCATACTTCAAAACTGCGATTCTCTAAGCCAGCAGGTGTCGCAAGGTGCCGCTTGTACTAGTTGTCTGTCAATCAGATGTGAATTGAATTTATATAGGACTTTGTTTTGTTTCCAGGACCTGTGGTGACCTAATGATTTAATGGTCCAGGGTTTAAATCCCACCTCTGCCAAGCTGACACTTTTGGCTCCTTGAGCGAGACCCTTAACCCACAATTGCTTGGATTATGAGACTATCAATAATAAGCTGCTCTGAATAAGTAAATGGTAAAGCCTTGAACATGAACGCACGTGGAAGCTACTGGGAGGGACGTTAAATGGCTTGTACCTGACTGTTTTCGTCGAATGTGACTCGGCCATTTTGAAATGTTTCCCAATTTTCTGTGACGACTCGACTATATAGGCACTTCGGAAAACCTTACAGCGGTCTTGGTTTGGTTGAAAATGTTTTCTTAAATGCCCCGAAGTCGAAGTTTAAGCATTTGCTGTAGTTCCAGCATGTCTCTCGTCTCGCGTTTACCCTAACGGAGTGCGAGCTTCATGACAGTCTGGCAGAAATAGATCAGTGGTATTCCAATTTGGAGTGACTCACCTGGCAGTGTGTTGAGGGTAAACCTAAATGAAACCGCTGGAAGGTGCTGCTGAGTGTTAGCTAAGAGCTAGTAGTTTGAGCTGACAGATAGGCCTTAATTGGGCTGCGTTATTCTGTATGCTACTGAGCTCTGGGTGGACCTGACATATCCTTAAACACACACACACACACACACACACACACACACACACACACACACACACATTAGCTGGCTCTAGCTCAGGCACTCTGGACAGCATCTCACTCTCTAATGATGTCTCATTAGCTTGGACGTATTCAGTCTATAGAATGGAATGATGAAGGCTGACACAAGCTGACAGCCAAACCAGGAGAAAGGCTTCGAGAGGGAAAGTGACAATGAGGGAGACACTGTTAAGAACCCAAGTTTGTAGTGTGTTTCGGGTGTGACGCGTCTCACGGAACTGGTTTCCATTTCTCTCCTCTGTCTCCTACATATTCACTTAATCTCCCGTCCAGCCAGTGAGTTCAGTCCCATTCGTGTTCAGCTGGTCAGTCGTTCACTCGCTCACTCGCTCACTCACTTATCCAGTTGGTTTTTTTTGGGACTGTTAATCACTTGTTGGGTCACTTCTGTTAACCACACTCTTCACTTAATCAGATGCTTTGTTGCTCAGTTGGTCAGGCCGATTGTTCGGTCTCGTTTTCAGTAGCTTAGTTGCAGACTCTCAGTCAGTAGCTCAATGAGTTATTCAGTATTTCAGTCAGCCCTCTATCGACGACTTGCTCGCTCAGTCGCTCGGTTGTTCAGTGCCTCGTTTACTCGCCCATTTGCTTAGTTGGTGAGATCACTCGGAAGCTCTCCGTTTCTCCATTCCATTCCCGGGTCGTAAACAGTGTAAACCGTGCAAAACGAAGAACATTTCTTGTCCAAGTGAAAACCAAAAAAAAAAAAAAAACTATTCATGTACATAACTAATAAGTCCTGAGACCCTGAAATCATGCTCAGATTGTCAATTATGTTTTTGTATCAATTGTGTGTAAAATTTAGTGAAAAGCACTGTAAAAATATAAATATCTTTCAACATAACACTTTCCATGACCCTATTACCTTATGATGAGTAAGAAATGCTTTATATTTGTCGTTTAGCAGGCACGCTTATCCACTTTGTCTGTCAGTTGGTACAGTCTTATAAGCAGTCGTGAGGTCCGGACCCAGCAGTGGAAGCTTTTTCAAAAGATGAATCCATCTGAGCTGGCACCGTGGCTTTCCGGACCGTGCAGTCTGTTGCATTTTATTTGGAGAAAAATTTCCCCCAAGGTTTGCCGAGTGTGTTATTGTGCTGGTACCTTGCCTGATTTAAGCCTGTTGTGATCAGCTGACTCTCGAAGTTTGTCACAATCTTTATATTTGCACGATGGTTTATTTGCAGATCGTGATGTAAGCGAGTTCTCTAACTGCAACCGTTTCTTAATCGCCGGTTTTTTTTTTTGTTTTTTTTTTGTTCACCCATGTTTAATGTTAGTCGTGTTTTTCGGTTGAACCCTAGTAATTTGTCGTCTATGACGCAGTGAACGCTTGAATAATTAAGGCGTATTTGGACTGTTGTAAGCGACGCAGATAAGGTTAGCTCGCGCTGCGTTAAAACATCAATTAAGATAACCTGTTGTAGACGATACTTATCGCACACCACTGTTCAGTCGGGCAGTTTCCTCATGATGAAGTTACTCATTCAGTCCTGTAATTCTTCCTCCATCAACTACTTACTTGCTCGGCCAGTTGCTCATGATGTCGCTTGCTCGGGTGCTGAATTGCTTGTTCAGCCACGGATTTTGCTGACTGACCGGCACTCGTTCGCGCTTTTGCTATCGCGTGCTCTCAGTCACTCCTCATGATGCTCTGATGCTCTTGCGCCCTTTCATTTTGCTCTTTCTCAACCACTTGCTCATGCTGTTGCGCCCATTCGCCTCTCACGCTGTTGCACTTATTATCCTTTTAATAGTTTGTGTATTACTTTTTTAAATCCAATGCTCCCAAAAACGAGGGGATATTTTAAAAATGAATATGAAACTCAAAAAAGGAAGCGGGAAGCAAGGGAGCTCGGTGGGGTGGCACCGCTGCCTCACAGCAAGAAGGTCCCGGGTTCAATCCCAGGGTGGAGCGGCCTTTCTGTGTGGATACTCCGGATACTCTGGTTTCCTCCCACAGTCCAAAGACATGCGTGTCAGGTTAATTGGTGTCTCTAAAGTGGCCCTTAGTGTGTGACTGCGCGTGTGTTTGTCTGTGTGTATGTGCCCTAAGATGGATTGCCGCCCTGCCTAGGGTTGTTCCTGCCCTTGCGCCTTGAGTTGCCTGGTGGCTCCATCTGTGATAGAGTAGCAGGTGACCAATTTATGGGGGGGAACCAAAGCATGAACCAAAGTGCCCCCACATTGACTGTTCAGTAGGGTGTACGGTCACCCAAGAGTGTCAAAACACTGACAGTGATGAGGCATGGACAGGATCAGATTGTCCAGCAGTTCTTGTGGGATCCTCTTTATATTTATTTTGTAAGCAGTTTACTTTGTTTGATGCAGCCCCCCCCTCCCCCCCAGCATTGCTGAATTATGCATCTATGCCCTGAGTCTGCAAAAACCCCTCTGCACGTCTGACCACTGCAGCTGCTTTCTCAGGTGCGCCAGAAAGAATCTAACGAGCGAAATAAGCTAACAAATAAGCCGACGCCATCAGTCACGATCAGCCAGTCTGTGCTGTGATTTGTGCATCTGTTCGGCATTTGGGCTTGTGGAATCTTTTTTTTTATTTTTATTTTTATTTTTTTTTTTTTGCCGATTTACAGAATGCTGATTTAGGAAATGCTGATGCAGGTCCTTCAGCGTCACCATATTGTGGATATTTAGACTGGAAGGAGCTGATGGTGAGGGAATATCCTGCTTATTGGCCAGAGACAAGTGTGAGACTGTTATAGTTAGAGCAGAGGCAGAAGCTCCATAAACGAAAATGCCCTTTAGACAGGGTAACGCTGTTTTCTATAGACATGTCAGCAAGAAGATAAACTTAATGACCCATCGACATTTCAGTTCTATCTCAAGCTCAGATACACTGCTACTGGTTATTAATTCACTTTCTAATATTGAAGATTTCTTATTTCTGGAACATGCTGCAGTCTGATACAGGGCGTCAACCAAATCAGTAACTTGTTCAGTTCCACTCACAGCAGCAGTGCATCTGTGCTAGCATTCCAGCCTCTGGCTCCATCCATTATATAGGTCTAAATATTTCATAAGCTGCTTTTGGAACGTTACAGATGAAGGTAGACGTTCAGGGACAACGAAAAACAACACGTGCGTGGATGGAATGCTGGTGATCACCTTGTGGGGGAAAAGCTCATGATAACCAGTTTTAGAACGATAACCAGTTTTATATGGAGCTGTATATATGTGTGTGTGTGTATATGTATGTATGTATGTATGTATGTATGTATGTATGATTTATTATCTCCTATTTTTTATGAACAGTGTCAGTAGAGCAGATCAATAATACGTTAATCTTTTCAAGTTTATAGTATAAGGTTTTGCCATTTTATTTGAAGGTACACCCTCGTGTTAGTGGGCTTGGACCAACCTTTTGACTTCAGTAATTATTCATGGCATCGATTCAGCAAGGTGCCGGAAACATTGCTCGGTGATTTTGGTCTGTTTTAACAGATAAAGTAAAACAGTTGCTACAGATTTGTAGATCTCCTGTTTCAGGACATCCCAAAGGTGCTCTATTGGATCGAGATCTGGTGACTGCAGGGGCCATTTGAGTCCAATGAGCTCACAAGAAACAGTTCAGTTTAAAGGGATTCAAGTTTTTTTTTTTTTATATGGAGCGTTGAAGATGGTACACTGCTGACTGTGTTCATCCCATTAAGAACACATTGATACTTGGGTAAAATATCCCGCGCACCATCACACCACCAGCAGGCTGAAAAGTCAATAGAAAGCAGGATGGACTTCTCTTTCATTTCGTTTGTTCCGAATTCGGACCCTACACACCGAATGTCGCAACACAAATCGAGACTTGGCAGCATTTTCCCATTATTTCGTTTCAAATTTGTTGAGCCTATGCAAACTGCAGCCTCAGTTGCCTGTTCTTTGCTGACGCGAGCGGCACCTGGTGTGGTGATCTGCCCTTGTAGCCTGTCTCCTTCAGGTTTGACATGTTATGTTCAGAGATCTCTTCTGCATAAGAGATCTCTTCTGTTGTAACTGCATTCTCCTCTGACCTCTGGCATCAGGTGAAATGGCATTTTCACCCCGAGAATTACCGCTCACGGGATATTTCTCCTTCTAGGCCATTCTCCATAAACCCTGGAGACGTCTGTGTGGGAAAATCCCATAGATGAGCACCTGTCAAATAGCTCCTCCATGCAACATCAACCATGCCATATTCAAGATCACTTAAATCAACTTCCTTCCCCATTCTGATGCTCGGCTTAAATGTCAGCAGACAATGAATGATCTGTTCCGTAACACGTTCGTCCATATATAATAAGGGTTTTGTTCCGGTGAGGCTCATCGAGTCTTTAGTCTGTCTTCGAAACGCGCACAATCCAGGAACTTCCTCTTCATTCATCTTTTAAACCTTTTCTTTTATTAGGCTCTTGGATCGTACCACCTCTATCGAGCTTTGCACTGTCAGTTTCAATCTGTCCATTTCCCCCTCTCGCCTTACCTAGCGCAAACACACCGCCCCCAATCCCAAATCAGCATGCAAAGCTTCCCCTCGCTCTTCTGTCATTTCACGCAAAGACGGAAACGAGGAAACAAAGCCCTAGGTAACGGAAACGGAGCGTTAGCACACTGCGATTGACTGAAATGGTACTTAACGTGTTCACAGTGAGGCGTCGCTCATTAGTGCCGAGGAGCACCGGGGCTGCTGCTTCCCAGTCAGGTCTGAAGCCTCTAACAGCCTTGTTCTTCAGGAAGCGTTTACACTGGCGCTCGTCCGCTACGGTGTGAGATGTGTCCGGGATACTGATTGCGGTGTTTTTATAACCGCCTTCCTGTGGAAGCAGGGCGGCGCAGCAGCACCGACGTCTCACAGCAAGAAGGTCCCGGGTTCAATCCCATGGTGGATCGGCCTGGATCTTTTCCGTGTGGGGTCTGCATGTCTTTCCAGTGTCTGCGTGCGTTTACTCCGGGTACTCCGCTTTCCTATCTAGGACTAGTCTTGATGTAACTTTGTGTATCGATTATAGCTTTGCGTGTGTCGCTGAAATTTCCACCGATGCCGATTAAAAATATGAAATAATCCAAATAAACAAACAACCAAACCCTAGAAGCAGCAGCAGCAGCAGCAGTTGGACATGCTGTGTGCATTTAGGTGGCTTGCTTGGGACTGCGTTTCTGATTTGATGTAGGTATTATATATATTTATTTATTTATGTAGGAATATATAAGATCCTGCTCCAAAATCAAAAAACCTCAAAATGAAATATCCCCTCATTTTTGTGAGCAGTGTAGAAGTATTATATAATAATATTTATATTTTTTCAAAGTTCAAAGATCTCGGTTAGGTTACTGAGATTAAAGTTAGGGTTTGATAGGTGTAGCATTAATTACTTTAGTAATTAGTAATCATCTCATTGGAAAGTCCTCATTAGGATAGTGTGGGTGTGGGTGTGGGTGTGGGTGTGGGTGTGTGGGTGTGTGGGTGTGTGGGTGTGTGTGGGGGTGTGTGGGGGTGTGTGGGTGTGTGGGTGTGGGTGTGGGTGTGGGTGTGTGGGTGTGTGGGTGTGGGTGGGTGTGGGTGTGTGGGTGTGTGGGTGTGGGTGTGTGTGTGGGTGTGTGTGTGTGGGTGTGGGTGTGTGCTTTTTTTCTATCTTTAACGTGCACGTGTGTATATATTTATTTATTTATTTATTTATGATAACGTTGCAGGACAGTTGATATTTGAACTGCATGACCACCATCGATCATAAAACATTTAATAAGTCAGTAAAGGAAAGAAAACATCGATTTCGCCGTTGTAAGTCTTATTGACTTGAAAGGAATTTTGTTTCTTTTAACTAAACATCACAACGTAAATCGATAGCGCCGCTTTCATTCTTAAAGGTCTTGTAAGGAAAAAACCTACATGAAAAGCTAAGCTGCGTGGGCATGCTTTGTGATCGCACCCTTTCTGATCTTGTAATATCAACGTGGAACTGTGCTTAAGCCGTGATTGATGACTTTAGTCATCCTTTAACCTCTCGGCGTGATGCAGACAGGCTGCCCAAGCCAAGCCAAACAATCGCTCGTGTTCGCAGATGTTCAGCTTTCCTTTGCGACACTGACAAACGCCTTTGTGCCTCGGTGAGGCTAAATTAATCATAAAGCTTTCGACCCTTGTGCTCTGAATTCATAGGAACCCCCAGTGCTTCCCCACTTTGAAAGCTGCTCGAAAGTCACTCACATGGTCTTTTTATCTGAACGGGAGGCCGGCAGTCTGACTGTACAACTGTGTTAGGGAAAGGGTTTTTTGTGGGTCGGAATGATTAATTTGAACAAAGCCATGATTATCAACCAGCCTGGCACAGGCAGTCGTGTCTGCACAGCGGCCGACCTGGCCAGATGTCATCGTATTGGGGGAAAAAAAATAAGGTCTTGCTATATTTTTGGGTATTTGTCTCTCACAGTAATTAGACCTATTCGACACAGAGTTTTTTTCAGTGCAGTGCTCTGTTGTGTTGATCATGACTTTCTTGATTCTTACGTCAACAGTACTGTGTGTGTGTGTGTGTGTGTGTGTGTGTGTGTGTGTGTGTGTGTGTGTGTGTGTGTGTGTGTGTGTGTCCCACGGGTCCGGTGATGGGACTCAGCTATTACTCATGTGACTGGGACAGGATCAAAAAATTTACCCAGGAGCAGGAACCAATAAATAAGACAAAAGATAACCATAGAATAGGCACCGCCATTTTGTCTTTTTTTTTTCTTTTAAGAAACCTACAGTAACGCAATTCTAAAGAACTACACGGCCCAGATGCCAGCGGTGCTTCCGGCCAGAAATTATAGAACAGCAGCAATGGAGGGAGGAAACACAAGGGCTGCTGCATCTGAAATCGCATACTTTGTATTCGGACACACTACATGCTCTCGCCTACTGCTTTTGCGTACTGTATAGTATGGAAGTATGCGATTTCGGACGCAGCCATAGTCTTTCCATCTTTCCATAGAGGAGGCCCAGCAGACCATCGACCGCCTGCTGCGCTCAAAAAGACACTTGCAGATCGATATGCAGGACTCGGACAGGTCAGACCTAAAATTCTAGACATCCATCCAGTTTGTAGTGTGTACCATTTGTCATTGTGAAATGACACAAGCGTTGTGGGGACATTACAGAACGCGGCATGGTACAGGCTTCAACATTTTTGTCTCAACAAATAAAAGGGAAACGTGACAACTAGTAAAGTTGATTACACTAAAACAAGGGGGTAACACTGTTCTGTATTTAGGATGCAGTGCAGCACAACTGCCTTAGTAAGCCTCTAGCGGTTAAGGTCCTGGTTCAGATCCCACCTCTGCCAAGCTGCCACAGTTGGGTCCTTAAACAAAGGCCCTTAACCCACATTGCTTGGATTGTAAGACTGTATGAGTTGTAAGTCACTCTGGATAAAGGCATCTGCTAAATGACATGAATGTAAATGTATTGCAGGTTGGCTTTAAATGTCCCAGACTCGCTGCTCCTCTTGAAGGAGGCAGAGGGCGCTATGGAGCCATTCTTTGGCATAATGGGGTCTAATCTGGAGCTGCCTAGTCCTGATCACTTACCACAGGTACCCTGCTAACACAGTTACAACAATCAGCAGGCTGTTTTTTTCATGCAAAGAGTCCTGCAATATGATCAGGTTATCAAGAACTATCCACACATCGTCTTATTTCAGGCAGTATATTAACTAGGCAAACAAAAACATAGCCACACACAAACGTGCAATGCAAACATGTATAATGTACCCATGTAATGTAAACAAAAAGACACACAGTAATTCCGTTGTGGCTGGTAATTGACTCGTAATGGATGTAATGGACTCTGGTTTGACTCGTAATGGATGTAATGGACTCTGGTTTGACTCGTAATGGATGTAATGGACTCTGGTTTGACTCGTAATGGA
>JAUZST010097939.1:0-18768 GCA_034779995.1 Parotocinclus haroldoi
GTGTGTGTGTGTGTGTGTGTGTGTGTGTGTGTGTGTGTGTGTGTGTGTGTGTGTGTGTGTGTGTGTGTGTGTTGCATCATGCGGGTGGAGTGCTCAGAGGGAATGTGAGTCAGGAACAAAGCCAGGGGAACAATGTCCCAGAGAAGAGAAACGCAGCGGAGGAGATCAGCACGCAATCATTTTCTCAGCCTGTTCTCGCTCGCCTGCTTTTAGACCAGCTCTGGCCTGCAGTGTTCCCTTTCAAATCTGCTTTCAGACCATCAGTGAGTTTTGCAGTCACATAATAATCAAATAACTCCAGGAAACCCAGGTTAGATGGTTTACATGCAGTTCAGTAATCTGATAATAAGGAAAAGTCTACTTGAGTCAGTCAGTAATCAGATTTCTCAGTAGCGTTACAGTGATGACAAGACGACATTGTTAGTGACCAGCTGCTCTTTAATTCCAGTAGCATATAAAGTCAAATTTAGTGTTCTAACGCCTGCTTTAACGACAACACAATCTGAAAAAGTCCATGTTGTTCTGAATTTTGTTTTTTAACTGCTCAAAAAATTAAAAAAGGAGCATGATTTGATTTCATTAAACCAGATCATGAGAAAAGCAAATGAAAAGTTAAAGAAAGTTGTTCGATTATGCAAATGAGATGAAAAATCAGTTACGGTGATTGAGTAGGAAGTGATATTCATGAGGATGAACAGAAGCAGGTTAAACTGGGCCAGAGTGCCCCCACATTGACTGTTCAGGAGGGTGTATAATCACCCAAGAGTGCCAAAACACACTGACAGTGACGGGGCATGGACAGGATCAGATGATCCAGCAGACCTTATGGGATTCTTTTCATATTTATTTCGAAATATTTCCTTATTTTTGTGAGCTGTGTATATGTAGAGTTGTGTACCCATAGCCGTTGATGCTGATTGCTAATAGTGGCGTTAAATAAAACCACATAAACAAACAAACAAATATATGCCCCACCAGCTACTGTGGAGTCGGGACTTTGAATAGCCAATGAAATCGTGATGAGAGAAAAACACTTCATAAATAAAGTTCATAAGTAATGGGACATGCTTTGTTTTGATATTGTTAAAGGTTTTGTTTTTATTATTTTGCAGCAGGTATTTAAATCTGTGGCTATGGCTAATATACCTGTAAATTCCCTTAAAACAACAACAGCCTTTTTTAAGCTAATTTAAGTCTGGTACTCAGTATCCAAACCACAACATACGGTCTTAGAGATGATCTCATCGCATTGTTTCTTGGGCAGAAGGTGTTATTTTACTTCACGTCTTCTGTTAATGAGAGATTAAAGCGCCAGATATTAGCCTTACTTCAGTGTAACTTTCCTGAGCAATAAAACAATCGGAGACTTTATTTTATATATAGCCGCTCTTCATTTCAAACTTAAAAAAAAAAAATGTTGGCTTGACAACATTAGCCACTGTACTGTCACACTAAATTAATCTTGATTTATGTGTCCTTAATCACATCTAGTAATTCATTCCAGCTAAACCTTGCTGCCTAATCAGAGCATTGCATAATCCTGCACTCAATGAACCATAAATGACAAATAAGAGCTGCTCTGGAGAAAAAAAGGGAAATGCTTAGCAGAAAAACAAACAAAAATTACATAAGAGCGCAATGATTCGCTGTTAATTCTCCTCAAACTTGTTTGCAGAAAGTCTCAGCAGGCTTTGGCGCAGAGGGGAGAGGCTCGAGAAGATACAGCTCTGCATGCCAATGAAGGCATGACCAAGCGAGCCAAGCAGACGTCCTTTTCGAGGCCAGGCATAATCTTGCTGTCCTTGGCGGACTGGCAGCTCAGGTGGTGGCTGAATATGGGGTCATGGCAGCCTTCACTCACACGCTCAGTCCAACTGCTGCAGTTTTTCTCTCCTACTTCCAAATGCCTCCTACGTACTTATCTCCTTCATGTACTGATTTTCTACGTTTCGAAATAAAAAAAAAATACTAAGTGGTTTGTTCAGACTCATGGACTGAGCATGCTCTACAAAGCAAAGAATAATAAAAAACGAATAAATAGATTATGCACAGACGTCGATCACCATGATAAATACAACCGCAGTGTCCATTTAGTGCTGTCTGTGACATATCATTTTGGTGCATCTGGCTCAGACTTTAACTTGTATAAAATGTTCAGCTTTGCTTTATTTTGGCACTTCTCTTTAGGCTCCTGCTGCTATTTGTCTGCCCTGTACCCTGTCTGCCCTTTTTGTCCTTCTTTTTAAAACAAACTGTGGTCTCCCTAAAAATGCAAGCCAAGTTGCAAGATTGCCCTTAGTCACTATTTTTGGGCAAGTATTCATACTGTATCCCACACTCCCCACACTGTTTCAAACTCACCGTGGCTATCAACACATTCAAAAACCCATGTACGGCCTTATGCTAAAGTGTGGTTACCCCATGTTAAATGATATGTTTGTGGTTACGATTTGGGATTGTGTGGCAGCCAGTGGCATTGGAAAAATGTGCTGATACAAGGAGGAATGAATTGTATTAAATGCCAACAGATCCCGTCTCGTAGGGAAACTGAAGCTGATGAGGGTCGGGAGTGATGCACACAGTCTTCGCTCCTGAATATTATTGAAAATCTGTGGAATCTCAGACATGCTGTTCATGAGAGAGGCATCAGATCGAACAGCCGTCAAATACGGTTGAGTAGTAACACAGAGGCCCATGTTTGAGTCATGGTGGTGAATCTGGTCTAGCCAGGCACGACACAAAACAAGGGACGGAAGGTCAGACAGGTGTTAGCACCTCGTCGATGCAACAGCAGGTCCAGTGAACTGATTGAGGCACCGGCAAAGATGGTAGACAACCGTGGAAAAAATGACTTGCTATCCTATGTCCCTCTGCCTTCAATGGGATGATCTGAGCAATGCAGCAAGACTGGTGAACTGGACAAGCCACACTGGGAGATAAGGGTTTAAAAATACATACTGTGCATGAAGGATGACCTCAGATATTTCTCTAAAAAAAGAACCAAGCAAGAGACTGTTAGATCGGTTTCTGCTAAAAAAAGGTTGTTACTAAATATTGACTGTACATTTTCTTTCCAATTTCTTTCCAATTCCTTACTGAGATTTCAGTAAATCAGTTACCCTAAACTTCAGCAGGAGAAGCACGTGGAAAGTGAGACTTAGTAATATCACTTTCTTCCAAATGATTTATTTCTTCTCGCTTTGATTTCACAAACCTGTGCGATTCATTGGAAGCCCAGTCATAAAACATAGAGATATAATGCTAGACAGTAAAATAAGATACTGTTCCTGTTATTTGGGTGTGTTTGAACTTGATTGCAGAGAGCACCAAAGGTGCTTTTACTCCCACTAAACCTTTAATAATGTCCGCCTTTGTTCCAAACATCAAGCCTTGTGACACATAACCTAAGAATGCTCCAACGCACACTTTAGCTAGTCAAGTACCTGCATTTCAGAGGAGTAAACAACCAAACAAAATGCGGTTTTGCAACAGGATTCCCAAGTACTATGACACAAACTGGCCCGCCTTGATAAGTACGAGCTAATCACCATGGGAAAAAAAGTACCAAGCTCTGACGAACGCATGGCCTGAGCCAGGTTATGTCGACATCTGGAAAGCTGATTGGTAGAAGGAAAAACTTCTGAGAACAGCCAAGGGAAGGGCTGGAGTTCTGCTGAAGGCTGGCTCTGTACAGCACAAAGGTCAAAGTTCATGAAAATAAATTTGGACAGGGAGACAAGCAGGCAGTCAGCCGGTGGAAGTGCGGTGTGGGTGCAGGGCGACCGTGGGCAGCTGATTTATGGAATTAGAGCGACACAGAAGGGCAAAGAATATTCAGCCAGGCCTGCTCATGGTGGCCATTTTAGAGCACGAGGCACGTCAAGGCTGTGGCCTTGTCAAGTAACCAGGAGAGACCTTGGAAATGGTAAAAGTTTCTAAACTGTAGTATCCTGTAGGATACTTCCACGAGCATGTGACAAAGTTCATAACTGCAGCAATAATACCAAGCACATTCAATCAACTTATGTCATTACTGAAAGTAAACACATCTTCAAGTCACTGATAAGATATTTAAACACATTTTGGGACACAGCTTTTGCTTTCTCTGAAGCAGCTAGGAACAGGCTAGGTCAGCCATTTTGTCCCCTTTGTTTTTTTCTGTTTACATTACAGCACATTCCTACGGGCACGACTAAGAGGGTGCCGGCAGCAGAGAAAAGTGATGATGAAACGCTTTCAGGAATCCTCCCGAATTGCTTAATCAGGTTAAGCAACTTCTGCTTTTGTTTCCTCAACACAAACGCAGTTGTGCCGTTTGAAAAAAGAGTTTCACTTGAGGAAGCCGAGCAGCCAGATGCTATCTGGACGCATGACACCATGTTCTGCCGTGTGCTATTGTATGCTGCTGGACAGATCGTATCTCACGGAGATTGATGGAAGTGAACCAGCTAGTTTTTAACCTCAGAAAGGCGGCTATCTGACAGAACAAATCATATAGGAGTCAATGATTCAGACTGCTGTGGGTGAATTGTCTGAACGACTTACTGGAAACTCCCAAATGTTCCCCAAATATATTATAAACCACACTTTTGGTGTTTTTCAAGCCCATCTTTGCATCTGTTTACAACAGGATCTACGACTCGAAATCAGCAGGCTATTTAGAGAAGCTAACAGCTCGCCATTTGCCTAGCTAATAAAAGGTTTGTTTTGCTTATTTGCTTATTTGACGTCGCATCAGAATCATGGTTATTGGGGACAGGACAGAATGGTACAGTGACACTAGTCACATACTGTATTACTGGACCAATTTAGAGCAGTTCACCTAAAGCATGTTCTTGGAATGTGGTAGGAATTGAATGAGGGGTTGAACCAGGGATCTCTGAAGCTTTGAGGTTGCCGTGGTTTCCATTGGGTGATGCCCGACCTGGCTGGAATTCAAACCTGGGTCCTCACCAGTGCCATAGCCATTTATAATTATATTATTTATGCTTGTTTTAACATCCTAGTGTCAAATTGCCTGACATGGTATATAGGACCTCTATAACCTACAAATTCACCAAAATCCTTCAATATTTTTTCAGTATTCAGTATAACTACCTTACCCTAAAAGGAATTTAGAGTTTATATTCAGAAAATGTTTGGCCACACTTGGACAAACTGAAATGCATCTACACATTTGAGTGTGTGAACCAAGCAACTGTTTATTCAGTAGGGTTTTTTTCAGGTCTCAGAGTTTCAGTGACTGGTTAATGATTCATTATGCATTGGAGAAATATGTCATAGGTTCTTTCCTGTTGAGGTTGCGCAACTTCTTTTTTATAAAGTGGCCAAACTTTTGCATAAGACTGTGCTTTATGTTGCAATATCCCCCTCACTCATTTTTTTTTTTTAAAGAAACATAAAAAACAAAGTCTTTTTTCATGGTTGTGCTTCATGATGTCTAGAAATGCCAGTTAGATATGAAAGTAAAAGGGTTTCAAACACCAATTTTAACTTATAGTTTACTCTTCTTTTACTGTATATGGTCGGGCGATTGCACACTAAAGTAGCTCAAGTTACTATTGTTTATTTTTATTATGTTTCAGAAACACTTGATCAGGGTCGTTGGGCACCTGCACCTGCACCTGGGAGTCCCAGGGCACTGAGTGTGTGCTAGTCCATTGCAGGGTTGGGCAGGGGTACCTGTTGCTGCACTGGGCGCTCATTTTATTTAAGTTTATTGAAACTGTAGTCAGTTAAAGGAGGAATGAACAGCCCAACAGTAACTGGACACTTGTTTAATGTTTTGGTTAGAGTACTGTATTTGAAATGATGCAATTCAGTACCAATATGGTAAATAAAGAACCACTGAGTGCTGTATTAAGTGATTCTCCAGCTTTGGTTCAATAAATTTCAAGTACTGGGAAATAATTCACACTCAAAGTGGAAAAGTGGGGATAACACACATTTTAGTCATTAAATCCAGTCATGGGTTTGTGAGCCTTTGATGTGTCAGATCCTCACACACTTGAGAAGCCCGGCCCACCAACCTTCACACACCCACATCCATAACCCTGCCGTTACCTGGCAACACAGTGTTGCCATGCCGACCGATCTACACACGCGGAAGTGTTTATTCGTGCCTCATTGTGAGAGGGCGGGAAACGTTCCCGGCCAAACCTTTTGATCTCAAGCATGTTCCTGCAGGGTTGGGCTGTGTGTGTATGTGCGTAAGGAATGTGCACAATCTGTGCGCTCACTTGCACGTGACTGCAAGTCATAAATCCGTGCAGCCTTACTCACATGCAAAGCGATGCACCAGTGATCACGCATAACAAACCACAAGAGCAAAAACGTCATGCTGTGGTAGTGCAGCGTTAGCATGTAGCAGCTGGTACGCTTCGCTGGAAACTGGAGCGTGTGCAAGACCCGCCAAACACTTCTTCTTTAGCTATGCACGTCCTGCTCGAATTTCCTTTAAACACTCTACATCATAGTCACAGTGGAAATGTTGCCCCACTTTGGAGCATGAGAAGCTTGGAGAGGCGATTGCTGTTGTCCTGGCAGCGCGGTGCCCTTCTCAGGAGGGGTCCGCTGATTGAGATTGGAGTGAGAAATACACAGTGTTCAGCATCCAACTCACGCTTTTGAAGCCTCTCTGGCATCACTTATGCTGTTTTTAAGTATGGATCAAAACAAGAGTCCTGCCGCATACTAAGAGCTCAGGCTGCTGGGTTTATCTCGAGCAAGCCACTTCATTAAAATGTGCATGCATTATTACAACAGAAACGGAACAGAGGGCAAGGAAGGCATGTATGAAGTTTGTCTTTGTACTTCTGCACCGTTGAAGACACACAAAAAACACAGGCTTGTTAACTACACTGTGTGCTAGTAAACTAGCTGACTGTTTAACTGAAAGGTCATGCTCTCCGAATCTCATTATCTTAATAAAATAGTATTTCAGGCACAGACACAGAAAGCAACAATCACAGAGCAAAAAGGACGTGGTCAGTGTCTGGAGCTTGACTCTGTAGCTTTGCAATTGAGCTGCAAGGCTAACGAGGAAATTGGTTAACTATGAGCTAATGCTATATTGTTTCTGACATTTACCAGACACCCTTATCCACTAAGGGCCTTGCTTAAGAACCCAACTGGGGCAGCTTGGTAGAGGTGGGATTTGAACCCTGGACGATCAGGCCAGAGCCCAGTCCCTTAACCACTAGGCTACCGTCTGGTCGTTCCACAGTGGATTTTCTTTAATATTTCAGTACTCCTATATTATATAGCATGCTCTATATTATTAATAAATACACTGATTAAATCTAAAGCAGCCAAACATCAAAGTGTACCATAATAACTTGTGTAATTTGTGTAAGTAAGGCTAGCACAGAATAGCTTGCTAGTTGTGGTTAGCATGCTAGATGAGCGTTTAACTGAAAATCGTTTTCCCCGAATATTACATTTCTTCCTAGTTTTTTTTTTTTTTACAGAAGTAGACTGAAACTGTAAGGGTAAGACGTTTGTTTTGCAATAGAGCTGCAGTGCTAGTGAAGACACACTTCTCTGACACGCCGATCCTTCTCAATGATCATATGAACTTTATATTTATGGAATTTGGCCCATGGTGAACCAGTCTGCTAACCAGCTTGTCATATTTAAAGATGCTTTGGGATTTATTTACCCTGCATAAGAAAATCGTACGTGTTTTGTGAAATGGTCCATTAGCAAGACTGTATAAGTTCCGTGTTGGTCCATGGTGGTTCGTGCTGATCTAGTGATGGTTTAAGCTGATGAAATCAAAACGTCTTACTGACCTTGCTGGTAAGGCTGATTGATCAGCAAACCAGTGTCCAGGCTTATAGTGGCCAATCATCAAAATGTAGCATGATATCGACAATGATGTGTGATAATAGTGCCACATAGCTCAAATTATTAGATACATGTTAATAATTCCCTCACAGAATCTCAGAGAGGAATCTCAGAATCTCTCGATTTCTCAATTGTTTTTCATGTTTAACACTCACATAAGCTATGTTAGCTCACGAGTAGTGCTCGTATTTATATAATGCAATATCCCATGCCTTTATACACTGAAAGAAGCATGCCATATTTGGTGCTTTCTGATACCTTCTTAGATTTGAACTGGAGCAGCAAGACTAATGTAGCTAACATTTCTGAAAAGCTCAAAGCAACCTAGTTAGTATCTTACTGTATGGCTTTCTGAAAAACAGCCAAATGTCCTTATCCAGAGAAATGATGATTGGACATGCCAGTTGAGCTCTTGGTCAGGGGCCATACGGTGATACCAGGATTTGAACTCACAACCTTCTGATTGGTAGTTTAGAGTCAGGAAGCCCGATTTAACCTTTATTCTCAGGAAGCTTGTATTCATGATTATTTTGGAAAACTAGCACTACTTATCACAGCCCACCTACACCCACCCCCTTCACACACACACACACACACACACACTCTCTTTCCATCACATAGCAAAGACAAACACAGTTTACAGTCAGACGCCTCAAAGCTCTGCACGTTGCAGATAAAGACATCAAAGCGCCCTTTCAGATGCAAATTGGTGCGGCGCTGCACACGGTTTCGAAAATAAACATGCATCAGCATCGTCACAATTATTCATCAGCAGAGCACTTTCACAATGAGACAGTGGATTATGGGAGGAGAGGGAGAAGCAATCGTCGGCTCAAGTGCTCGGATCGCATTTGAAGCATGGACATGGTGCTGGAGAAACACGTACGGCTGAGTCCCAAGAACCTTCAAATAAAAACAAAAAATACAGTGTGTTTTGTACACGAGTGGCTAGGCAGAGTGTATTAAGAGTACAGTGAAATGACATTTTATGATGGAAAAGTTTTCTAATAGAAAAGAAACCACTGAAATATCAGAGGAACGTCTACATGAGTCATTTTAACTACTAGTAGATGACTGGCTAGAAGACCAGTGTCATAGGAACACCACAACTTTAAACTTATTATAGTGGATATGTAATAATGCAGCAATTTGTAAATACCCCGTGTCCTCCTGCCAACGCGAACACATTTGCATTTTCAACATTTGCACCCTTATCCGTAGAAACAACACTGTACAATCAAAGAAATTGTGGCTAATGGGTCTCGATCAAATGCCCTACCATGGCGGATTGGCTGTGCTTGGGCTTAGACTCTTGTCCAAACTCGCTCTTATACAGAATCACGTACAACGGATACAATTTTTCATGATCCTGTCCAAGTAAGGGTTAAGAACCTTGCTTAAATATGCCCCCAACTGCTCGGTAGTGCTGGGATTTAACCCATAACATTCTTGGTAAATATTCCAATACATTAGCCACTGATATACCACAACTAATTTAATTAAATCTTTGTGAGCGTTAACATATCTAGGTTTCTTGGCTGTTGCTTTTCCAAAAAGACCACTGAAGCTTGTACACTGGTTCTGAAACAATAGTAAGTCTGTTCTAAAGGTGGCTAAAGACTTTTGCACGGTACTGTAAATAAAGGAATCACATGAATAGGCCATCTCTTTTCGGTGACTGCCTAGTTAACCAACGGTAATTAAACTACCAAAATGTCCTAGGAATGTGTCTACAATTTAAACCAATTACAAATACAAGGATCTGTCATGTCCCGGGCACTTATGCCAAGGCTTTAGCAGAGTATAGTAAGAGTATAGTAAGACTATGGCACAGAACTAGAAACATCTCTGAATGCACAGTACATGAACATCCTTCATAGCAGAACAGAACAGTGTGTGGCGTTAAAGCCAGTAGATAGCAGTAGTGTCTGCTTTCGTATACAGCGTGGGCATTTTTGTGGTCAAGTTCGAGTTGGCACATGGCGAAGCTGCTTAGGCAGCCTTTTTCCCTGGCAGGCTGGAAGCCATGGCATCTGCCGCTCATCTCGTGTGACAGGGCAGTGGATGGTCTCCTCTGAAACCCAGCCTGGCTGCAGGGGTATCAGCTTGTTTGCCCTTTTAGCGTCCTCGTGTTGGCTCGTTACCTTCGCTAGCAGCTGACACCCTGGGGGTGGATTTCATCCACCGGTTGGGGGTATTTTAAGATTTAAAGTTTGTATTTTTAGGACAGCTGTAGACCACGGCTGTCGTCGTATTCCAGGGTGGATGAAAATAAATAAACAAAGGCCTGGTTACTGAGAGGAGCAGCTGCTGAGGACGTGTAGAATCTTAGGCAGTCACGCTCGCTGCCCCTCTGCGCTAATGAATCGGTCCGTCATCAAAATGGCTGGCCCTTCTCGGATGAAGCCTTATTATTAGTGCTGTAATGATTAGGTGGGTACAGAGCTAAACGCGACCCTACGTGCGAAAGAGACAGGACTGAGACATGGCTCAACTGAGTGCATGGTTCAACTGTTTTAAATATGAAGAAATTGAAATGAAGATGTCTTGCTCACAAATGATTTAGTCATGCGAATGAATCACTGTCATTCACTGCCATGCACCGAGTCTTTCTTCTTGTTCAGTTTCTGCTTTTGGGCATTTCAATTGCTAAGGGATAAGCTGTATTTATCAAAGGTCAGCACAGTCCAGGGTTCAAACCCAGGTCCTCTGGGACTACTCAGGTCCTTTGAGCCGAAGTTAGTGGCTCAAAAATGTCACTAAGCCCATTGCTAAAGATCCTGTAGTTTATTAAGGCAAAATCAAATAGTACCAAAGTGGTCCATTGTGTGACCCTAAAGAGGATCGTTATGATATCAGGGAACTACAAATCACATGAATATCTATATAGCTCTGTTCATTTAAAATAGAGATCATTAACTAGTGAACGTTGCCCAGTAGCAGAATTGCTTGCTGAGTAGAAGCAATCCTTTATACTGCAGTCCAGTAAATTCATGAGGAAGCACCAATTCTTGTGTTGATTTCAGAAACCCAGATTTAAAACACAAAAAAACAGCTATAAAGCCTATAAGGTCTGGGCTTCAATAAAAGTTTATTTTCATCACCAATCTCTTCAATCTCTCAATCTGTCACCAGGCAGGTGAAGGTGGAATAATACTTCACCTTCTGGTCCCCAGGCCATATGAAAAGCAACAAGTATGCTGCTCACTTGTTTATTTCAAAATGAAGATGGCTTTAATGTGGTTCTTGTCAGATTCGCCAAAAGGACTTTCTAAGACAAATTTGCTCTTTGCATGAGCACCAAAAAGTGTTGCATCAGCATGACCTTGGTTATACACCTGGAAAGAATTTGTTTGGGGAAAAAAGGACAGTGAGGCCGACAGCTGCCTCCTGTCACTGCCCCTTCACCCTCCTTCTTTTTTATCTCAACACAAATAACAGCATTCACACCTGTGTCTTATCAATGGCTGTCAATAGTGGCGGGGAGAGACGGGCGCCAGATGTTGAGTCGCCCTTGGCATGGGTGGGAGGACTTCTTTGAAAGCGTTGAAAGAACACTCAACAGGGGCTGAATGGCAGAAATGGAGGACAAGGAATGGTTTTGCCTGTTCAGAAGAGAATTTGGAAAGGGATGGGGGAAGTAGAAGGGTAGAAAGTGGGTGGGATTACATCATCAGAGGACTCGTCTCTTACGTTGGGAGGTGCCCAGCCCCCGGCCATGTAAACAGGAAACGAGAACAGCCAGATGATGAATGTGTGGAAGGAGAGAGGAAAAAAAACGCAGCACCTTTCATCATTTGAGTATTTCCTGAGGCAGGCTTCAGGCGGGTGGAAAACAGAAAGAGCAGAAGAATGACGGGATGCGAGCTAAATGCAGCTAAACTGGAATTGTTTTTCAAAGCTTGCCTTCCAACTCGCTCAGTAAATATGGCCTCGGGTCCGCGCCAGCATATTCATATGAGTCTTGACCTGAAACGACAGCTTCAAAGAGCCAGGATACAATATGCAGCAGAGGAATTCAGCACACAACACATCCTGCATTTTTCAGCAAACGTGCTTAAACAGTGAAAGTTTGAGAGTCAGAGTTTATATTTTCAGACAGGTAATGAGGACACAGTGTTATATTCTTCTGGCCGTAGCATTCCACACAATTATTTGATGCGCCAGGTCTTACCGGATTATATCGAGGCTTGATTAACCAAATATCAGATAAGCAATTTCTGGATTGCAGAGATAAATCGCTAGTCCACCAGTGCAGTGAACCTTCAACAGCGACCCATTCCCTGTCCTGCAATGGGCTGGCACTGCGTTCAAAGGTGCCCTGTGAAGTCCCAGCTGCAGTCCTAACCACGACAAGCAAGATTAAAATGCAAAAAATAGACACACATCTCCTGGCTGTCTTACTACAAAACATGAAACCATGAAATACCATGGACTTTTCTAGGACCAGTGTTTTCTCTACATCAGTTTATCTATATCTGATACCTGCTGCTGCTCCTGCTGCTGCTTTTATGGTTCATAGCAAACAGCACAAATTAAAATCATCAAGGTTTTTGTTTTGTGTGGTCGAGAATAAAACATAAGGAGACACAGCTTGTGGAGGTACGTACACATTTCAGTTGGCCAGGACGCAAAAAATATCAAATTGGATGACGATTTCAACTGCATGTTGCCGTTCTGTAACCTCAGGAAAGCTGGCACATGAGACAATCTGCCAACAAATTCCCAATTAAGATTGGTGGTTCTTGAAAGACCCTTTAGATTTTCCATATAAGCATGGCCTATGACATCACATTCACAAAAGTAGACAAGAAGAACCAAATTACAAAGATATTTCCTCTTTCTTGTTGTAACAATGCTATGCAGACCATTGTTGTTCGCTGTTCTTCTGAAGTGAAACTCATGAACATTAACATTAGCCACTGTTATAGAGGCCATTAGTTGCTTAGGAGTCACCCTGGGCTGCTTTGCTACATGCTTTGCTCTTGGAATAATCTTTGTTTGACGTCCACAAGGTAACAATGTTCTTGAATTTCCTCCATTTGTACAACAGGGCACCCATACCCCTAATTGTCATCCCATGATTGACATCCCTTGCCATCACATGATTGGAAACACGAAAATCTTAATAATTTTAGAGTTTCATTAAATTAACCACTGATCCTGACATGTAACTGTGAATCATTTCTGTTAATAAATGATGACCAAGTATAACACTTTTTTACAAAAACAAAAAAATTCAGTCACCACCGTAATACCTTGTTTGGGCTCCCAAAATCTATTCAGGAAGGTTAATTGCATTTAAGAAGCTGCCAAAACCAGAAATTATTCTTAAATTGCTTACCTAGCCTGTTCACGCCTATTTCAAAGGGCATTGTGAATGGCAAGTTTCTGTCTGTGACGATGACTTTGTTTATTTCAAAACATAAAGTCTATAGGAAAGGTAATGGTAGGAAATAGTAAGAAAGGTTTCCTACTATGATGATAAGTAGACCCTTTTTATTCCAACACACTATTGCTATTGCAGCAGAATGAACCCATAGCAAACTACTATATTATCAAAATGGTTGCCAGATCCCTTACTGTAACGCTATTAACATTAATCAAAACAGTGGGTAGGCGTGATAACTACTTCCTGTGTGTGTGAGATCCAGAGGCCCCGCTCAGGCTCTAAACAACCCCTCGCATCTCCAGTTTCACAGGCCGCGGTGATGGGAAACTCCACTAAATCTCGATCCAGCCGGCTAATCCCCTGCAGACGTGCTGGCGGAGGCCCTGCTTGTTGCTGCAGGAAAGTGATGGAGTGTAAAGCTAATCCTGCTTACGTTGTTTTAAAAAGTCTGCTGTTGGACCCAGCCCAGCCTGGGACTTGCATCTGCCCAGTTTCAGTGTGCTGCGACATTTCCTCTAGATCAGCCCCCTTTTAAAAGCAACGACAAGATAAAACAATGGTTTTCTCCATTAATGACTATTCATGGGTCTTTAATCATTGGATTTAAGCAATCCCGATATAATTTGAAGGGAGTTCAAAAGGCTTAATTAGTATGCTCGGATGTGCCCACACGTGATCAATGCCAGTCTCTTCTCAAAGGCTTTAATCAGGTCCATTGCAGGCGGAGGCTGCATGCCGAGCATCAATCCCGGGCCATCTGCAGTACCACTGACCTCTGCCAAGTCGCTCGGGTGGATGTGCCTGTCTGGCCAATGCTAATGGCAGCAATACACAGGAACTGAAGAGAGAGAGGCTGAACAGGTGCAGATCAACACTCCTCTCCTGTATGCCTGGTAACACAATGACTGTGTACACCTCAAAGCTTAAAGACACCACCTAAGCCAAACAGACACCCCGTAAATGCCAGACAAAACATGAGAAGATTGTATCTGTCTGTCAAAAATGTGTCTAGATAGATGAATAGATGGACCATTAGGATACCATCTAACCTCAGATCAAACCACGGCTGCAGACTTAGACTTAGGTGTGGTCAAAACAAATAAATCTACTGGCCAGACTAGGTGGCAAAATAATAAGTGCTTAATCAGATCTCCACTATCAGCCCAGTGCTAATCACATGGCTAGGTAGTACAAAGGTAGACAACGATTGTTTTTAGCCCTAAACATTGAAATTGCTCACCCAATCGTCTTTCACATATGGGCTTTTCTGAACTTTATAACCTACTATCTTCTACTGTGGGTAAACAGTGTCTCCAGATCTATACCACTATAAGAAGCGGGTATGTGCGAATTTTAGGTTAGCGCAGCAGCTACCCCTACTGAAAGAAGGCGGTCTTAGCCACTTATGTTTGGTTCTGCCGTAACATCTGATCATCAAAGATGGGTTTTTGACATTACAGCTTTTACAATAAAAATGTACTCATAGCAATTGAGAAAATATGTGACGCCTAAAAGTGTAATGACTTTAAGCTGCTTTTTTGTAGACTTACATCAAAAGGCATATTCCTGGACAGGTATTGCTATAACTTGTTTAAATCATGAAATTATTGATGGTTAGCGCTGTTGCTTCTCAGAGGCCCAACCGCCACCCTACTGAAAAAAAGACAGACCAGCATGATGCTGGACCTGGTGGTGACCAGCGTTTGTTGTGTTTTGAACTTGTTTTTGCTGGGGTTGCTGGTGACCAGCTGGTTATTGGATGGTTGTGAACAGTGCATGCTGTCCTCTTCTGACTATGCCCTTTGAACAACAAAACCAGCAAGATCATACTGGGCAACCAGCTTTGTCAGCAAGGTTATGCTGGTCGACCAGCAAAACCAGCACCACACCAGCTTAAGCCAACGTGGATCTGATGCTGGTCAACGCTTGTATTTTTTCAGCCGGGCACCTCTGTGAAGTTTGCATGTTCTCTGTCTGGGGATAGTTCCCAGTTGCATCCTATGAGAATAATGAGAGTAAAGATGAGGAAACCAGATTGGAGAAAATGACGGCCCTGGATGCCTGAGTTCCTACGTTATGAAGTGTGTCAGTATTTTGTGTTCTAGCTTTGCCATGACTGGCCATACATTGGTGTCACTGTTGCAGCCCTGTGTTTTACTTGTCAAGTAAGGACAGAGTCTACAGTCAGGTGACTAATTTCGGAAAAAGGAAGCTTGACATATTCAGGATTCTAAATAAGGCTATTTGAAGGGGATTCTGGGATTATGCATCTTTTACCTTATTTAACCCTTGTTACCCTACCTTATCTCTCATTTTTAAAATGTGGCTTTCACTTTGACAGACCTGCCTACTGGAATTCGGTCCAATTTGTCAAATGAACGTGCAGTCCTATCGTTTCATGTGTCTTAGAGAACAAGTAGTGAATTCAAGCAAAACAAAAATCTCTCCAATCAGAGGAATGAGCGTTCGTGCCTTCACCTCGCTTGACCCGAGCTGCTGAAAGCTGTGATTTGCTGAGAGAGATCCACTGTTTACTGACCGTGAAAACCACTGTCGCCAAGCTAGGGGCCGGCAGCTGGAGAACAGAGGCCTAATGGGCTCCCCAGGCTAAGAACACAATAAAGCCAGAGCTCTCTCTCTCTGTCTCTCTGTCTCGCACACTTTTAAACTTTTTCTCCATTTCCTAGCTTCAGGCAGCAACAACCAGTCCAGGTTCCACTACGTGGTCCTCCCTCCTTGAAAACACATCGAATGACATAGTTTTTGGACGCTGAACGAGTCACTCCGGGTTCATGGAAAATACAGAGTCTGCCTGCCACAAGGGTTTTAGCTGGACGTTCCTGGGCTGTGACTCAAAAAGTGGTGTATATTGTTCCAGGCGTTAAGAACGCAGGGGATTTTTTCAGTTCCTGTCTCCTGGAGCCGGTCCATGCTGCACTGCGTCTGCCAAAGTTCACATAAAGCAGCTGCAGCCTGGGTGAAAAATAAATACACCTCTGTTTGCCCTGAAGAGGAGGGAGGAGGGAGGAGGCTGAGGGTGAGAGTGAGGGTGGGGTGTCTCGGTCCAAAACTTCTCCCTGCTAAACCATTCACGCAGAAATCACGTGGCGTAGCCGACAGCAGCCGTTTTTTTTTATTTTTTATTTTTTTTTAATCCTGACACAGAATTCTCGGCTTCTGCTCCAGTTGCTCTCCCCCTACAGTCACAGTCATTTCTCACCCATTATTGCAGCATGAAGTCTTCCGATTCGGTGTCAGTTTGTGCTGCCTGAGTGTATTCTGTGCCACCTTGCCAATTTGCAGTGCGACAGCTAAGCGAAAGATAATTGCATCAGTCTGAGCGAAGTGAGGCAGGTTACTGCTGAGTCAGCTTTGAAATAAACAGGCCTCGTGATTCTGCCTCAGCTGTGCCTGCGCCGTCAATGTTTCGGAAAATTATACATTACAGCGCGAGGGTGGAATATCCTGTTACACACTTATAAAATACACTATGGGATTTATCCAATCAATCCCAGTGTGACTCCACCGTTTCAGCTGAAGTCGTTGGACTTGAGTTTACTAAGCAGCGAAAACATGAGCTGGTTATTTGAAAGTGTCTGGAATGTGTGTTACTCAGTCACACCCACTATTCTGACTCAGGGAGTTATTAGGCCTCGTTCAAGGCAGGGCAAGTAAAAACAACTTCCAGGAACAGTCTGGTAATAACCCGGTGCTTAACATGCAGCCTCGCTATGATGTTTGGCAATGAGAACTGACGTCTAAGGGGAGGGAACCCACCTCACACAGCTGGAATCAGATAAGCTACTATCAGAGAGCCTGCCACACACAGACAAACTATTACCTTCATAACATGCTAACGGGAAACCTTGATGTACTACTTATGTCGTGTTTCGTCAAAGCAACACCGAACTAGTCGAACTGGGCTGCAGAACTAAGATGTTTTGTCACTAGGCACTGTTGAGGTTTCTGCTGTGTAATAATTAAATCTTCAACCTTAAGTCAATCAATAATCATCCCTGCCCAATGGCTTTGAACTCATACCCTTCCAATTGGCAGTCCAGAGCCTGGGTTACCACTGCTCCCTTTTCAGATCTTGAGCCCGAAATTGTTCAGAAGATTTTTTAGCAGTTCTGGAGAATTTATTACACAGGCATATTTCCATCATACAGTGGAATCTCATTGAACTGAAACGTAAAAATGGGGGGAAGAATTCCGAATTGACCATTCTGTGTCTGAACTGGTTGAACACAACAGCTTGAATTTTGAGGTTCCACTGTATTATACTTGTAAGCACCGACTCCCAAGATCCCCGGTTTGATTCTCGCCACAGACTCCACCTGTATTAAATACAGTTTGCATGTTCTCTCGCTGTCTTGGGGGTTTTTCCTCAAAGGTTTCCCTCCACATCCCGAAGATGCTTTACATCATTTGACATTGGGACAGCACTCTAAAATGTCCCAATAGGAACGAGCACACGTTACCCTACTTGCACCCTGTGTTTAGACTCCCACTCCCTGCAGCTCTGATTCTAAATAAGAGCTTATGAATATGAATGAATGAATGATTCTACTTGTGGGTCGCACAATAGTTCTTTATACAGTAGTAAAAATAACCCAATATGCTAACATACGTTATATTCGTGCACTGCTGTTCCATACCTGCTTATTAACACGTACACAAACAAGCTAGCACTAAGCATAGTAGGACTATTGTGTACCGACACGGTAACGAAGAAACACCATTTGCATGTTCACTCACACTCGTGCATAAAACGTCCATTCAGACTGCATTTACAGTATTTAGCAGACACGCCTTATCCAGAGTGCATTACATCTGATACAATCTCACAATGTACAATCCAAACAATTGCGCTTAACAATCTCACTCACGGGTCTGACACACGCTAACATACATGCTACCAAACTAACATGCATATATCATACGATATGCTAATATACACTACCTTATATATTTTTCACTTTCAGCTTCTATAGGAACTTAATTTCACGTACGCATGCTAGCTAACTAAATGTTCATATTAGCATAATCGCACCTACCTGCTAGCACATTAACATTTTAATACGGTGATAGAAACTCGCACATTGGCATTGGCATACTAATGCATTTTCATACGACACGCACAAGGATGCTTTCACATTAGCACAATAACAAACCTGCACTCTAAAACGCACGCACATTAGCAAACTGCCATCCAGTAAATGCATACTAATGAATAATATAACTTATACGTTTAGTAGCATACGAGTTTGATGGCATACTGGTGCAGTCGCATCGCGTTTTACCCTAGCAAACTACAGCGTTCCCTCGTTTGTGGTGGGGGGGGGGGCGGGGCTAGAGGAGGGTTACGTTCCAGGACCACCCGCGATCAACAAAAATCCGCGAGGTAGGGACGCTATATTTATTGAAGTATTTCTACACTATTTTCGCCGTAGAACTTGCAGAACGTTTGGGTGGCATCGTAGGGCTTGAATGAATTCAGTCTATAATTAAACTTTCACAAACAGCGA